>CAJRST010022223.1:13455034-13531718 GCA_907169785.1 Menidia menidia
ATAGATAGATAGATAGATAGATAGATAGATAGATAGATAGATAGATAGATAGATAGATAGATAGATGGATAGATGGATTGTATGCATAAGTCAGATCAGCATTAGCAGCTGAAACAGTAACACTTCCCTGCCAGAGAAAAGACCGGGGTGTTGGCTCTTGTCCTTTCCATTCAGGCCAGTGTTAAACACACAAACTAGCATGCTAATGGGTAATCCCTAAGGACCAGCCACCTTTGTCCCAGCCCTAAGAGTATGTCTCTCTCTGGGTACTGGGTGACAGCCACCAGCCTGCCTGCTTTGGACAACCAGCATGCTGCCAGACACTCATCTCAGCCCTCCAGAGGGATGCCAGCAGGTTGCCAGGTCTAGATCGGTATGTGATTGGTGGAAGATTGACGTCTGTCTTGATTTTCCTTTGTTCCTGTCGTGTCTTTGGTGCACCAGAAGGAAGTTAGCAATCCTTCCTTTCCTTCTTGATGAGGAGAAAGTGAAAGTGTGACGTAGAGGCATATTGTGATGCAGCAGGTGGTCTGTATGGCTCAACAAAAGCTCCAGTTAATCTGATGGACTACTGTAGGAATACTTTTACTGTTGGACATAAAGCTCCCTTCAGTGACCTTAACAACAATCTTTCAGACTGGGGTACCTCAAACAAAAATTAAAACAAATGGTTGGATTTAAAGATAAAAGGGCACCAAATGATAATTGTGTTGGAGCGACATTTCATTCATTTTGGCAACAAACCTATAAGATAGCAGCATGTTATTAGTTTGAATAGTATCAGGATGTTGAGGAAGACTTTTTAAATGCAAATTGCTCAAAGGAGTCCTGGTGGTATAAGAACTTCAGCTGTATCTGTATGGATTAGGACATTCCACGTTGCAAGGTGGACAGTGGGAGAGGGAAGTGTCACTTGAAAAAGGCTCTCATTGATTGCTTAGAGGACATTCCGCAGTGCAAGGTGCAGTTAGAGGGCCAGCAGAGGGGTTAATCCCTTAGGAATACTCTTTGATATTATTCCTATGATCCAGTGAAAGAAGCAAGATCTTTCTGTGAATAGCAGAAGGCACATGAGCACAGGCCAAAGTGAAGCTGCAGAATTGATGACAACTTCATGTACCATGTGTGTGGTATTTTATGTTGTTGGTCAAAGGATAGTCATATGATGATTATTTTAAACAATTTATCCAGCCCTGGTCCTATACTGTCTCTGATGAAATATTGTGGCTTCATCCTAACTCTGCACCCTCATCTGTCTTTTTACCCCCAGAGAGCTGAGCTCCACATACTGCAGCACCCACTACCTAAACACACATATTCTCATTACAAATGCAGTAACACAAGTCTGTACTCACACTTTTTTTTAATCCAACAAAATATAATCGGTTTAAGAATTAAGACTTTCAACTGTCCAATTAGCCTATTTTGATGCTGACGTCTAGCTTTCAATGCAGATTTTTTTTTTTAAATATCTCTGACAATGATACTACTTTCTGTTGCCACTCCCTTTTTGCAGCAATTCCTGAATTTGCATCCCCATACATACATACATTCACAGATCTTGGCATGCCTTTATTACACTCCACATTTTGTTAAATGAAACACGCGCAGCACAGAAGGCCTACAAACCCAGCTTGAGGCCGCCGCACGCCTTCCACGTTCCCTTCATATAGGGAGCACGACACTGGGCCCCTCCATCCCCATCTACCCTGCGTACCCCCCTCAGTTCGTACGGCCCCCACCAGTCCCATCCATCATATCTGCCCCCCCAACTTCTATCATGCTCCCACAAAAGCAGCCAATCCTAAGAAAAGAAAAGGCAAAAAGGAGTAGAAGAATACAGCCGCTACCATGCAGAACAGTGCTGGCCAAAGGACCGCCTTTTGTCCTGCGATGTGCCTGTTTTCGCCTGGTCTCTCCTGCAAACACACCCTTTCTCCGCACAGACAACAGCCCAGAGGCTTGGGGGATGGAACCTGGGTGTGGTGCTATCTAAAGCAGTATAGTTTAGGCCCCCTAGATGGCCCCTTGGTCACCAGCAGATCTTGTGTGTTGAGCTGTCAAAGGGGGCCACCCTGTCCCTCCCCTCGGGTCCATGGGCACACCCTCCAGGGGACATTAAGGGCCCCGAACCCCTCACTCGGGGGCCTTCAATCTGAGGCTCACCATGCTCTGCTAACCTGACTACTGATGCTCTGTGAAGCGGTACCATAAAACTCAGGTGTGAGGGGGTACCAAGAACACGTATGCAGGGGACTTTTAAAAGAGATCAATAGAGGTAGAGGATTAGCATCCGTTAACATTGAATTTGCCTTTGAATTTTTGTGTGCCATGAGAGCACTCAACTGTGATACTGCTGGTACTCTATTCCTGGACTTTACATAGGATATCACGCAAAAAAAGAAGGTGTTACATTCACCAGGGATGAAATTCTCCAATTTCAAGAAGTAGGTAAAAACAAGTAGGAAATCATGAAGGATGCTTAAATATTATGCTGGAAACACTAGTACTGGTGGGGTGGCAGCCCTGGCCAGTAGAGAGCACATGAAAGAATTATGAAATTCAGTGTGTTGATTTATGAGGCCCCAGAGACTCCTGAGGATAAGAGACTGGTCCAAGAAGAGAAAACTACTCCTGGTAAATAGGAATGCACAACACCATGAGGGATGCTATCTGTTTTAGTGTATTGACAAAAGTAAATTTCCCTTCAGTTCCAAGTTTGTCAGTGGCAATATCTATCCCTGGTTATGAAATAAGACGAGATTTGTTGGGAGACTGGAGACAATGAGAACAAAGCTTGACACAGTAACGCAAACACACACAAGCATACTTATACAATACACAGCATCCCAATGAAACCGTGACTGACCATGCTCCAGCTCTATTCACTCCAAGGACAATAGTGTGCTGAGGCAGCAGAAAGCAAGTTGAATGTATGTTTTTTCCAGTTTTGTGTGCGCGCGTCTTGGGCCTGTGTCCAGTTCTTCAGTGCACAGATTGGGATTTTCCCAGGTGAAAACCACCATACGGGGCGCTGCATCCTCAAGCTCATTAAAGACAATTCTGAGCCATTAGAAGGCTTTCAGCAGAGTGAGCATTCCCCCAGACTCCTCTGTCAGGGCACAGAGCCATGCCCGAAGGCCCCGGGGTGGGGACCTATGCTAAATGGGCCGAGGGAACACACCAGAAGGAGCTGATCCCCTTTCTTCTGTGCTCACTGGTTGCTGTGTTGATGGATAGGATGGTAAAGTGGGTGGGTGGTGGGTTCGGAGACATGGGGTAACAGCTTGTTGAGTTCCCTTACATGGGAATTCAAACACAACGTAACTATTCAACACAACTGTTGAATAGTGGACAGATGAACTGTTCAAAAAGCATGCAAACTGAATAATAAAATCTGGGTTCAAATTTAGACTGTGAAGAAATTATTCATTGCAAAAGATTATTTGTGTGTTCCTTGAATATGTCAAATCTGGAAATCTACAGTGGAATAAAGCTGTGGCGAATGCCATGTCAACAAAGACAAGCAGTCCCCCTGGTGGACAGATGCCAGATCGACTGGAAACAGCCTCCTGTTGAATCCCCTGGCGTTTGAGTAGTGACACAGAAATGTATAATGCAATCTGTGTGTATGTGCTAGGTGGAATGCGCTTTGTGTGTATTTGTGTGTGTGTCTGAAATGAGATGAGAGACCAAAAGAATTCGAATGAGCAATGAGAAAAGGGGTGGTTTGATGGTTATAAATTAGGGTTATGTCACAGATGGGCTGCGGGCCATCTGTGATACTCAGATGATCTCATAATGTCATACACATACAAATGATAATATAAAGGAAACAATGTGCAAACATTTTCCAAAGAAACCCTTATTAAATGTGTAAAACATAAATTAATCTGTACCGTTTTGTCCATTAACTGATTATTATTATTATTATTATTGTTGTAGTTATTATCATTATTATAAGAAATAAAAACTGCACACAATGAAAAAGTACCCACATTTCTATTTTTTCCTGTCCATTACTAAGAATAGGAAATCAACTCAAGGGCAAAGACATAAGGCAGTGGAAAAAAAACAGCTTTCAAGCTATTTCAAAGAAATGTTGGAAGCAGGGCATGCTTTACCTGCACAATGTTTCACTGAAAACAGGCTCAAATTTAGTGCTGAGTAAGATGTTCTGTAGGGTACAGAGGATTGGCCCAAACTTTTTCTAGGTCTCCCAAAAACATGATCTATGTTCTTTGTAAGTCTATTAATCAGACGACTTGCCACCCTGTTCCCTCTGGTAAGGAGAACAGGACTAGGCAGAGCCTCTTTCACAGTGAGGGCTCGAGGAAGGAGAGTCAAATATTTATAGAGCTGCACACAAGGATTCATTTCTCTCTCATGACATTCACTAATTCCTGGTTCAGCGAATAGTGCCTTGGCAGCTATCTCCAGGTAGATAAATAGCTGAGTGTCCAATCATAATTTAATTTATTCTAGCTCTCCAAGTCAAATATAAACATCAACAGAACCCTATAGAGGAGCAAATCATGAATCATACCCAGAAGACAGTAAATTAAAAGTCAAAGTGACCTTTTGTGGAGTCGGTGCTGAATATCGGCCTGAGGAACATTTCCATTTCTCCAGCCTACAGTAGTGTGGTAAAGCAGAAAGGCTGTTGCCCGGTTAACATGTGGTGGTATGTTTTGGTGAAAAATGAGACAAAGCCACACATGACAGCTTTGCCGGCCCCCTAAAGCTGTGACCTGTCTTCCACCCTGGAGAGGAAAAGAAAAGAAGAAAGGCAGTGATGGAAGTGATGGAAGCGGATGAATGTAGTGAATCATGACTGTGAATAACAGCAGAAGTTTTTTTTTAATGCCACTGGTTTGAAAAAGTAATGCCAAGTAAGTTTCAGAAACGTCTGGTTTTCCTCTGTCCATCCATCTCAGCTCTGCTTTAAACCCCACACAATGGATAAAAAACACAATAAGGTTGTAAAATAGCACAAAAGTGAGAAAAGACACAACATAAACATAAAAGAGAGTCTCCAGAGAAAAAAGTGCTGTAACAGTGAGGGGTCAAAGTGGCAGAGGCTCGAACTCCTGACCTCGCTGGTGACCGGGAGCTGCTACCCAATTAAAACAATACTCAGTATCACTCACTCCCTTAGTTGTTACATGTCCCTGTGTCTTCTAGTGCCAATGCATTGAGGCCCTGCCTGGTAGGTGTCTTTGAAAAACTTCTCCATCAATAATCATGTCTCTCATCCTTCCTCCTTCTGTAGTTCTCCGCCCCCAAACCAACTCCGTTGCAGACCCACTCCAGCTCGACTCAAGTGGGCTGCCTCCCTCCAACAAAAGGCATCTTTCTCTCATCCTGCTCTGAGGAGACAGAGCGACAGATGAGGACACAGAAGAGTATCTGCTCATCCATTTAATCCAGGGTAGACAGAGAGACTCTTCAGTGAAGAGATGGGAGATCCACTGATCAGGAGCTTAAGATGCAAACTACAAAAGACCTGAGGAATATATCGGGGTCATCGCAGCAGGGTGGGACAGTCCAAGAGACTTCAGACTTATTCGCTTCATAAAATTGACATGTATCATGTGAATACAGACTCACTTTTTGTATATGAGCTGCACTGACACGCATTATTGTGACACATAACATAAACAATACAGCTATGTATGAAAATATGTTTACTGGATCTACAAATACTTCACTGTTATTGAATTGCAACTTAATCCCTGATATCTTAATTCCTGCTATTAGAGGATTAACCTGATGTGATCATATATGTAAAGTTGATACTGTTCAAGACATGGGGAAAAAAAGAAATATGGAAATCTTGATTAAGGAACATTGATTGAACATTGATAATAATCTGTAATTGTAGCGTTGGTGGATTTGTGTTGGACTCAAATGAAATGAGTTCTGTTTCTGTATATTTACGTTTACATATCTAGACTGAGTCATACAGCTCCATTTATTTTACAGTGCAAGAACAGAGCAACCTCTGTGAAGAATAAACTCATGTACATATATTGCACTCCCCACATTGCAAAAAAGTTAGTGCTTCTGCAAACCTGTACATTAGCAGAGTTTGGGCTTGTACACGAGTAACAGCATGCAAGACATTACGTGCGTCCGTGTCATTGTGTTTTCTTGTCTACATGTAAGGCAGTGAGTGTGCGCATGCATTCACCCTCTCCCTGCAGCTAATGAGTGGCGGCCCACCTCTCCAGCAGGCCTGGCAGGCTTTGGTTATGGGGCTGGAGCTGGCTCTTTTCTCATGGTAATCACATACTTTGTCCTGGGGTGGATAATCCTGCACGGGCTTTGTCTGGGCCCCGGAGGAGAGCCCCACAAGGTCGACCCTGCTTCACAGAGAGCCACAAAGCCCCAAAAGCAGTAGCAGCACCCCACTCCAGGCCCGCGCTCCTCAACACGCACCCAAACACGTAGACACTCACAGGGCTGCGTGCTTGCACACAACTGTATGCACAGCCACCAGAGCACACTCATTAGTTATTCTCAATTTCAACAGGCCTAGAGTCATTAAAGCAGGCTGCTTGCGCAAAAGCACTGACACACATGCACATGCTGCACTTATAAGCGAACGCAAGCAGCTATATGTTTAATGATTTACAACTATTTTGTTGGAAAGGTTAATTGGGATATTGCGAGGCTGCTAACAATTCGACGCATTTAAGTCAACATGCAGGACAAAGTAGCATCGTGAGGCCATTTTCAGCAGCATCACCAGCAAAGTGCATGTAAAACATTATCTTAAAACTTCCAACTGTTATATCTGATGGTTATATTATGTGCATACAGGCATCAAGTCTCTCATTTTCTGCATTGACATGAGCCCTCTGATTGAAACTCTTCTCATTTTCAGGTTGTGTTCATGGTAGCATTCCATTCTCCTCTGATTTGTATAGGAGGGTCGTCTTGTTGGAGGTAACAAGTTCATGTATTGGCTTGGCATCAGGTTTAGTTGAATATCTGGAGGGGCAAAGTGAGACTGAAGGAATGGAGAGAAGAAGACAGGCTTCCACAGGTCTCCCTTACACCTCATCTCCTCTCAAGTCATTAATGAGCAAGCCTGGGAGAAACGCGACTAAACCTCCACTTTGTTGGGCTTGCTGGGCTTCAGAGCACGCAGCACTGAACTGTAACTGATGTGCACTCGTCTGCACTTTATATAGATGTGAATTATACCCCCAGAGATGTTATATCTGGGTTTCCTTTTGGTCAGCCCCTGGTGTTTAATGTTCATTGAGAGGACATATAAGGGATGAGCCCAGATCTGATGTCTATTTGACGGAATGAATGTGTCTCACTGGGTCATTAGTCAGGGGGATTGGAGCACTGTGGACCAGTGTGAAGAGGCAAAGAGAGGGTTTGTAATCCTCTATGCCCAATGGGACACAGCCAAATGTCTGTCTAGGGACACACTAGGACATTTTTGTTCCACAAACAAGTGAAACACACACACAGTCATGCATACATATGTAAACACAGACACACACATACACACAACTCCCAAAATCCAAAATTCCTGTCTGGTAATCCTCATTGGGTATTCCAACTGAGTTTTGCGGCGGACACCAAGTTGACAGACAGAGCTAGATTGTAGAAAAGGGAGGGAGGAAAGGGAGAGGAAAACAGACAAAAAACACGTCAACCTTCTTTACTCCCCCAGCCATCATTGGTTGATGGCACAGGGTCTTTCTTTCCTTTTTGCTAATTGGCCACCCAGGCATCGACTCTTGTGTGAGTCCTGCCCCAAAGCATGAGCATGTCTCTCTGTCCCACAAAACACCCCCCTGACTATTCTCCACTCACCTTGCCATTTAAATGACATGGTGGAAGCTGGTAACCATGGGAGCAGTTCCTACAGGAGATGTTAAAAACACATAACAGGTGCACGGGAAAAAAAACATCTCCACTGAAAGCTCTCGTTTTATCATCAGAATGCTGGAACTCTTTCCAGATGACAGTGACGGGAGAATCCATTAAATACTTGAAGAACATTTTTAGTTTCTGATAAAGCTGATAGTTAAGATGTTAGAAGAGTATTATCTTTCTGCAAATTATTCTGTTTATATTCATGTTGAATTCTATTACAAATTACAAATTCTTTAGTTGGTTTTGCTTTACAATTATCTGTCAAATATCTGTAGAGGTGTGGAATATTTGACTCTTTCAGGCTTTTCAGGACTAGAGCAAGACATTTTCCCCAGAATTCTTCAAGGCACAATGGACACAGTGGGATCTCATTATTTCATTAACTTATTAGGAACATTGGAATTCAGTCACGCCCTCGCTGCCTTTGAGCAGCAAATGCAAAGGTCTTCACTAATTTCTTTAAGACTTTTTTAAAGAAAGGGAGAGGAAGAAGAGATGAGAGAAAAGTAATTTGATTGTCAGGGGCTCCATATGGTTCTGTGGCTTTTAGGTTCACCCTTGCTCGCCACTAGTACGCTGAATCCTTTCACTTTTCAGACCAATGACAAACTTCCCTATCCTCCCTTCAAAAATCATACCATCCCCTCCCCCTCTAAACACCCTAAAACACCCTGAATCTGGTTAGAGGAATAATGGTGGAGGCAAACAATGAGGGGGTTGGAGGGGTGCAGGAGAAAAAGAAGGAGGGGGATGTCAAGTGACCCACAGAAAATATTATCAAACAAGACTGGAACTCGAAGGGGCTGACAATGAAGCGGCCTGCTCTTTTCTATGCTACACCACTGCTGAGGGAAGATAAGGGAATTCCTCAATACAGCAAATAGGGAAGAAAGGGGAGCGCTGCTTTTGAAAGATTCAGACCTCAAATCCAAACACTCCCCCCTTAGATTATGGCTTGTGTGTTTTAAAGGGTGGCTGAAATAAAGCAGTACTTTGTTGGACAAGTTAGCCTTGTTGGTGTCGATCCGCACGGCCATTGTGAGCCGCACTTTTATGCAGTTCTATGCAGATGACGAGGAGATTAGGAAAGGCTTGGACTACACACGGCCTTTAAAGTTCTGATACAGAGATCTATCGCAGTTATTCAAAAGGTAGCACAATGGCGCTAAGTGCTGCAGCTGTCTGAATTTATGGAGCTTTAAAAACGCCACAGAGTAAACAGCGAATTTGGCTGTTGGTCCCACGCTTATCAAACCTTTTGGTGCACTTTATTTGACTCGTGCGCTCCAAGCTCAAACATCTGCAGTATTTGTAAACCATTGCTATGGTAATGCAATACACGGAGTAATCTGTGGGTGAAATAGTGGGCAACATAGAAAAGTCAGCCTTGGGCCATGTAAAAGGAAACTGGGATATGTGAAGAGGCCGGTACGTGAGGACCTTTAGATTTACGCCGACATATCGTCAAAACACTCTGCATGTACCCCAAGGCCTGGCTGCTTCACGTTAAACAAGGCGGAACCGTTCCCTGAGACCTCAGTGAGCCAGATAACTGTCAAATACACAAATTTAATGTATGTCCTTAAACTCTCAGCCAGGCTCTCCAAGCAAGCTCTTTGTAATGACACATCAAGCAGGAGTTCAAAGGAAAAATGCATTTTTGGGCTCGCTATATGTCCCCTACTCTGCATTATTTCTGGGATGAGACGGATGGACATGGAATTCATCAACTAATTCAACCAGCAGAACAACTGCATCCTGTTTTTTTGGCTGGAAGCTCCACTCACAGATCGTATTCATATTTGAATAAAGCATTCCATATCTAACCACAACAAATAAATTAATGTTCACTCATGACCCTTCTTAAGCACGTGATAAAAGGTGATAAAAATGGAAGAGAAAAATTAATAGGAGAAAACGCGATTGAGGTTTCTATTGTTTTAATGTAACGTCTCTTCATCTCTCATCGCTGTCTTCACGCTGCTTCTCAGGCACTGACAAGCTATGCTGCTGAGATAAGGATTCCACAACTACATCTGCAACAAAACCAAAGTGTATGCTTCAGTGATGGAAAACAATATGGCTTAAAAAAAAAAGACCGTTAAGACAACGCGTTATGAATAACACCAAGCCCCATGCTTATCTCAACGTTTGAGGCAGAAGGGGCTTTACTTTGGAGCCGAGCTGCTCAAATATGCGCTATTTGCACAGTGTACAACTTCCCAGTCACTGCGGATTAGGCAAACAATGCAGCTCTCCCATGCAGCCCCCTCCACCACAAAAAAAAACCCAAATTAGTCTTTCTTTGGCCAGTTATAAAGCCCTGAGTATGAATGAGAGCCTGTCTTAGTCAATGGAAGATAACACACACTGAGAAGGGAACCAGAGCTGTATATTCTAACTGTTCGCATTATTTCATTGATGAGAAAGTGTTTATGTGGAACATGTAGATGTGTGCAATTGCCTGCACATGTATGTTAGATGTACATTCAAAGTCTCTTGCTGCCTTTTGATTAGCCTTTGAGCTCAGTGGGGTTTGGACCAAATGTACAGGATTTGCATTTATTTTCATTAAACTGTATGTTATTCGTGGGTATTTCTGTGGTGTAACATTTGGAGCATGAGCTTAGGTTTTATGGAATACAATGATTTGATTTATGGACCTCAGACTTTATTAGCTATATGGGATTGTAGATTCACCAGAGGCAAATTCCTAACAGTCAAATAAATAGTAACGCTGCCCCCCTCCAATAACTAAATAGATAAATGACACAGACATTTTGCAACACTCTCATGTCTGAGCTTGGTCATTGCTGAATCTTCTTCAAATGCAACCGTGAGGTGTCACTGAGTAAATTTGAACATTTGATTAAATGAGGAATGAATGAAATGTGTTCAAATGGCCATATCTTTGTTTGTCTAAAATCTGAAATAGAAGTGAATGTGATATGATGCATTTATCAGCCACAAATACATCAGCAGGTTGGAAGACATACATTAATTCCAACACTGTGGATTTAGGGTAAAGACAACACACTCACGTGGGAGATAATCGATGTCATAAGTGCACCGAAGGCAGCAAGTGGACGAGGTGGAGCAAAAGTGTAGGTGGAGATTTTGGTAGACGTTTTTTTCTGTGTGGGTATACATGCGTGTGCATGTCTGAAAGACATGGGAAGCAAAGTGCAAAGTAAAACGACGACACCAAGAATGTTTAATTAAATTCTGGAACAGACTCTGGGTGCTTGTACTCCAAATGGCCCTCCAGCTGAAAGACAGGATTAGCAGAGCACGGACAGGCCTGCAGCTACGGCAAGCTCATTACAGCAGAATGGAAAGTTAAATCAGAGAAAACACAAGAGGCAGAGAGTGAGAAGTAATAGACGGACAGTTGAAATGTAATGAGCGTGTAGCAGATTTGTGAGTTGAGCTTGGTCCTCTTTCACATTTCTGAACTTCCCCTTGGAAAATCCCACTGAGAACTAGGATCAAATTAGGAAATTACAAAACAAATTGAAAAGCTTTGGTAGATGGAAAAAGATAAACAAAGCACATAAGAAAAAAAATATAACAAAATCTACATTTGTAAAAGTTGTAATTCCGCACCTTTAATGAACCTACCTAAATTATTGTAACTCAACTGTTTGTTATCTGAAAAAAATATTTTCTTAGTATCAAAGGCACATGATTAGTAAGAAGCTGCCCCTTTTAATTGGTTGTCACTTCTGTGTGACCATACAGTAAAAAAGAGACGTGACAATATCACAATTAACTTATTTATGCCTCTTTATAATACAGTATATAATTGTCCATAACATATTGGCCCATTCATTCAAATTTAGATTTTACACAATAACGAAATAATTGCACATTTAAACTGAAGAAGAACAAAACACAAATGATTCAAGTGGTGCTCTCATGAAAAAAAAAGACCGCAAGTTTCCTTCATTTTACTTAATTTCTGTGGGTGAATGCGTCCTGGCATCATTGCTGCTTCTAGGATTAGTACTCTTCAGCTTGGACATGCAGACGGCCTCCTCCCAGCCCCAAGCCCAGGCCATGCTACAGCCAATCCAACTGTGCTCACATGGGGGCAGTTTACCCAACCTACAAGTTACACCCTGAGACCTCCTGTTGACCTGACCTGCTCAAACTGGCAGGCATAAAACACACATTCAACCACAAACAAAACTTCATTAACCTTCTTTTAACTCTTTGTTGGGAGTTTGTTGAGGAGGTGCAACACAAACAAAAAAACACGTGGGATTGTCTGCATCTCAGTTACGAGAGAAGTTTTACAAGCCCTGGTAAACGCAAAAACGTCTATAGGAAACATGTGTGCAAAGTGATTACTGAAAGTACAAAACAAACCCAATCAACGTTGTATATTTTTGGACTTAGAAGAAGGTGCTATGAAGAGTAATGATATATGTGTTCCATACATCTGTTTTAACCTTCGCAGAGATTGAATTATAACACGTTGAGTAGATAAACACTTAAACTTAAAGGCATAAGTCACATTGTATTTTTACTATGGGAATGTTGGAAACTGCATGTCTAGTGTCTGTATGTGTCTCGCTGACCTCCTCTGGGTCATGCCACCAAATGTTTAACTAGCTGTGGATTTAGTCAGACCGTGGTTTGAGGAGATTCACACAAGTTCAAGACTGTTGGTAAGATGAAGGGTTTAGCTTCTGAGCTCTGTGGTATAACCCTAAAAAAAACAATGGATGATTTAGAGGGAGTACCTGTAAAATAAGGTCATTTGTTTGTCTGAAAAGGAAAGTAGTCACTGTATATTCTGGGCCCTTTGGGGATTACATTAAATTACACTATTTGTAAAGTCTGCACATGACGAACATTGTTTTTCAGCAATTGTGATTTACTGTAGTAAATAAAAAAATATCACTTTGACCTCCTTCCAAAAACATGCTCATGTAGCATTTATGCCTTCAAGCAGATACAACCAAAATTTACATTTAAAGAACATGTGACCTTTAGAATTTGCGATTGCATCTGCATGAGAAATGTAGACTTCGCCTCCAGGGCATTGTGATGTAAAAAAATGTTTGTTCCAGAATCTCAGCCAAGCCTCTTTTTTTCTACCACCAGCCCAGTGATCAAATGGTCAAAAGCTGACCAACAATATTAACCCTTACAAAGTAATGGCATTACCTAAGCCCAAGTGTGAAGGGACAACACTAACTTTAACAAAAGTAACTAAGACAGAGAATACGGAATAATGTCTCATCACCTCAAACTGCAACAACCTCTAGCTTCCTCCTTCTGTCGACTTTGCGGCCTCTAAATGTTTTGACATTGAACAAATGACCCATGTGATCATTTCAGTTGGCGGTCTTGTTCACAAGTTCAGAAGGACAAAAACAAAATTGTGTTAAAGTACCAATTTATCTTCAAAAAAGTTCATATTGATTTCTATAAAATGGACGCAGGCGGACTAAAAGGTCTAAACGTCACGTCTTTTCCCAATCACTCCTGCTCTCTGATAGCTCTGAGGTAAAGACCTGTCTGGGAAGCTCCTTATCTCTGTTTATCTGGCTGCACATGAGTGGCATCTGAATCATACCTCTGATAGTCACATTGTGCAGATGTGACCGCAAAGACAATCAATATGACGGAGCACATAGATTGCCAATGAACTTGTGAATAAAATTGAAACGCATGTTTGTGTGTGCGGGCCCACGACTACGTGTGTGGACGCCTGTAGGATTTGGTCCCAAATGAGTGGAGTGTTGTTGCATTAATGAGTAACACACAGCCCTCAACTCCCACAATGAGCCCACACATTTCAGTCTCTTAAAAAAGAAAAACACCCCAATCCTCACGCACAGCACAGCTTCTCCTCCTCCCACTCCTGACATTTCAAGGCTGTGTTGGGAGCCAGATGAGGAACTTCTTCATTTGGAGTGTGAGACAATGTGGCAGGCCGGTTGGCTTTGTGCTCCTGACACCCCGCCGAGGCACAATATGGCCCCGTCAGGGATCAGTAGGAATGCACAATGCCCATTACCCACGGGGCCGTGCGGAGGGCCTCAAGGGCAAGGCTGGGATGGGCCAGTTTGCAGACTATGGGGTGTCTAGGCCACACTGAAACGATGGAAACGGGAAAGATCAGAGAAGAGATTGTGCCAAGAAGATTGCAGATAAAAGGGATGAAAGTAAAAAAAGCATTGAAAGGGGACGAAGAACTTTGAAACAGTAAATGTTATCGAAGCAAAAAGAGTAGAAAACATTTATGTGGAGGTATGTGAGCCAAAGGAGAATTCAGAAGAGAGGAGACAGATAGCAGAAAAGCCAGGGAGCAGGTCCTCTGCCAAAGATACATTTGAGGAGGGAGGGCACCCTGTCTGGGGGTGCACCTCCCCAGGGATGCAGAATGAAGGGAGGGTTGTGGTGTGTGCCTGGTGGTGGGTATCTTGGTGCTGAACTTGATGGCACGATCACACCCACCATAATGGAAGCTTAGAACAAATAAGCCATGGAAGAGATGCAATTCCACCGTCAGTGCAGCTGATTTGACCCTTGGACCCTGAGAGCGTGCAGTGGGTGGACAGGAGCACACTAGGGGTGGACATCAGGGGCCGGAAGGCCAGAGGTGGGAACTGGAGGCAGAAGGGGCATCTACAAAGACAGAGGGAAAGATACAACGGATCGACATGGGTCATTGAGCCAGCTGAACTTAACCATCAGTCTCCCACGAGAATCTCCCCAGTTCCACTTCTTCTCCACCTTTGAGGAACCACTAAACTTGTTAGTTGGACAAACAAGCTTTGATTCAGGAACCCTATCTTTAAATGTGCAGGGAGGATAGTATAGTGTTACTAAACGGATGCCATGACCTTTATGTTGAAGCACTAGATTATCCCAAAGTCAACCAAACCCATTCATGCCATCTTCCCATTGCTGTGAGCACAGATGAAAGGCTGAAGGACACGTATAATCTGAGCCGTCCCTGCAGCTCGAGACCAAACGTTTGCTTTCACCTTAGTTAGGGGTCAGTACAAGTTTGATTAAATGGGTCAGCTCTCACCTATTTTCAGCCTTCTCTGACAGGGAGATGCATTAGTAATCGGGGAGTATTTCCCTAGAAAGAAGGGGGAAAGATGAAACTGCTGTGCCCATGGGTTTGCCTGAGCCCCAAGAACTTTCTCTGCAAACCTCTCAGTGGTGCATCCTTCCAGTGATAATGATGCTTTCCTTTATATACACGATGGTCCAGCAAGAATTAAGTGAACTCGGAGTTTGTTGTAGTTTATACCCCCTCAGAAATAGCCTGCACCCTATAGGGATCTGAGCACCGAATTCTTTTTATGGCCTTTTTTTCACTCTGGCCAAACAAAATTGCCAGATGGCTCTCCATCCTTTCATCATTCTTTTATAATTATTGTCTCCCAGTCTGCATCTGTAAATGTATTCCATTTCACGAATGCCTCTCGCACACACAGACATAAATCTTGAGCAAATAATCTCATGTAATGTAGACGCACAAAAGACAAGAGGGATTTAGTTCATTTAGGGTCAGAGGGTGAAGGCAGTTGTGCAGAAGTGCAAGATGTGAAGCTGCACTGCCTCGTACAATGAGGTAAAAACTATAGTAAAGACCTAAATGGAGCTCAGGACAAAATATGTGACAGCGCTCACTATGTAACCAAAGAAACAAGCAAGCTTCTGTTGTATGTCCACGATTCGCCTTCCTATCTATCGCTCTTGGCAATATAGGCTCCACCCTGGGCGCTGCCACAGGTTTATTTAGATCTCGGGCCATGTCCACATTGCACAGCTTGCCTGAATAGACACTCACAACATGTGGCACACCCCTCACCCCCTGCACCATGCATAGAGACACACACACACCATCTGGCCTAGTCCTCCCTGCAGCATGAAAGTCACACAGCACAGAGTGCACAGATGTGCGATCAAGATATTCCCATGCTCGTGCACATATGGAGGGACTATGATTTATGTATTTATTCATGTTCCACCAATTGCAGCCTCTTTTACCTGTTTTGCATCTTATAACGTATTAGCGTGTGCATGGGTTGGAAGACAGAGTGGAGTGTCAGTTGTTTTCCGTTGATGACATCTCTGTTAAATCATCTGTTCTGTAAATGAGCTCTTTAATGACAAAGTCAAACCTATGCACAGAAACACACATTTCCTCAGGATGATAGATGCCACCCGACAAGAAAACGTAACATTCATTATAATAATTATTCAGTCATGATACCAATATCGTCAGAAATAAAGAAGCCCACTCGAAATAAATATGTGAAGAGTTATAAGAAGTTCAATCTTTGAAATATAATGGCAGCAAACCTTTCTTAAGTGTATAAATTAATATGATAATCTCTGTGGAATATTGTGGAAGCTTATATAGTTCTCAGATGTTATAGGTGAACATTAATGCTGCATTTCTTATTTCCTCTCACACTCCTGTATTGATGCATTGCATCACTCTGAAGTGGCAGAGGGACTTTTTTTTTAATACTTTTTTTAAACTTTAGCAAACATCTGAGATTTTACAGACAGTCTGTTCTCCTACAAGAGCTGAATGCCCATAAGCATGTTGACCTTTCAGGGTCAGAAATCATTGTGTCTTCTCCTTCCACTGTGTGGTCTCTGGTGTATAATTGACATTTAATGAAGGCCTCCGTTAGCGTGGGGCCATAATGGCACTGGGTAAAAGAATGGAGTGTGTGGAAAGGGACGAAACAGGGGGAACGGGACAGATTTTGGGACACATGTTGACAATGAAAGTTTTGGATGAAGAGGGAGAACGGGCAGAAAGGTCCAGCCTGCGTGAGAGTGGAAAGGGAGAGAGACAGAGCAGCAATGACAGAAGGAAGTGAGTGAAGGAGGCTGGAGAATGATAGCCTGTTGTGTAGCTGCCAACCCCATCTGTCTACTTTCACATCATCTCAATCAACCACAGAGTGGGAACGCGAAAGAAATGAGAAGAAGATGGTAAGGTCACATCCCAGTGCAGCACATACTGGTACCATTGCTGATACGTTTTCTAAATTGTGTCTTGAAACATTTTTGATGTACACAAGTAACTAATTACAAATCCTTTGGGGAAGATTGATCACTGCTAAATAATCTATACTCCACCAATACATTTCAAAGGGTATATAATTTATTTTTGTAAAGAATTCTAACAAACAAAAAAACAGTTTTTTGTAAAATGTTGTACATTCCTAGTTTTGATTTGATTTAAAAAATATATTTTGTTCATTTCAGCAGAAACATTTAAAAAGTTGAGACAGGGCAGAAGGTTGCCATTGTGTGGCAACGCCTCTTCTTTCCACGTTTTGTAAATGTATGAGACAATGGCCTCATCCAGCCGGCAACAGGTCTCCTTATCTCCCAGACATTTAGAAAGTGTCAAAGAAGAGGGGAAGCTGTACAGTCAGGCTGATGTGTTGCTGCAATGGAATTCGATAGAAGTTTTTTTTTTTCTTCAGGAAACAGTAAAATGTCTCTCTTTCCTTACTTCTGGTCGTGTAAAAATATTGTTGACTTTTCTAAATGTAATCATTCTGTTTTCATCCATATTTAAACTGTGTCCAAACATCTTGGAGAATGAGAAATGAGAATGAGAAAAAAAATATTTTCATATTCTGGATCAAATGTCAGACTGCTGTTGGCTCAAACTAAATCAGAGTGACTCATTTTGCGTCATCTGAACAGCTTAAATACATCTAGAATAAAGTGTTGTTCCGTCAATTGTACTTGCCTGCCTCTTAGAAAGGGAGCATGACTCAGTAAGGAGTGGCAGCCTCACTTCACTTCAAACCAACTAAAATTGGCCCACCATCAAAGTTTACTCATGGGGAAAACCAGGTTGAAACATAATATGTTAAAAGTAAAGGCCTGCATTGACTTTATGATACTGGAGTAAAAAGGACTTTGCCTCAGGTCTTCCTAACACAATGAAAGCAGAGATAATTCAGAAGAAAAAGAATGATAAAGCACACCATGTAGAGGATAAACTAAAGAAAAGGAGAAATATGACACCCGATTTGCTTCGCATTCATTGACATTCTTTGAGGATTTGACCAGTACCACCTGACCTTGTTTTTTAATTCAAGGCAGGCCATGCATATTTCCTTTGGAATATCTGCAAACCTATTGAATCTTTAATATATCTGTACATTCCTGCACACATACATATATAAATGCATAGAACTATGCTCAAACATTTGTATTAATGTTAACTGTGTAGGTAAAAAATAATGCCCTTGTTTTGTTTTAGTACTAAAATTGTAATTGGGCTATTCTTAATTCCACTGAATTTGCATTTAAAATTAATCTGGTTCAGCACAAATTGTCTCTGACACACAAAAAAAAATCTTTATTTAGGTCTTAAATGGGTCTTAATTTGCGTATGCTACAGTGTAAAAATAGAGATGACATACTCAATCTGACAGTCAATTCTTTTGGGATCGTTACGTTTACCGGCATTCACAAGCGAAAAGCGCTCTGTAAGAAAAAATGCATTAAAAGAGGTTAATCTAAGGACTAACAACATCAACACAAACAAAAGCTGTGATCTGTCACAATTACATTAAGTAGTTGGTTTGTATGTAAGATGATTTATTTTCCAACCAGCAACAGGAAACACTGATGCATTTCAGAAAAGATTAACTTATTCTCATATCTGAGATCCTGTCTGAATGACCTAAAAGGAACACAGCCATTTGCTGAGGGTTGATCAAGAACAGGAAGTCATACAACAGGATAAAAAAGCTCAATATGGCCACGGTCGAGTGACAACTGGAAGTCTGCAATAAACAGCATTTCAAAGTCTATGCTCGGAATTTTGCCACCAGGTCATAGGGTCGTCCTGTAGTAATTCTGGTGTGACTCTGATTTTTAGTTATCTTTGTAAAAGTCCCCATTTAATTCACCCTAAAATATGTTACATTGTGTTTTTTATTATTCAACATAAGAGTCAACACTTTTAATGATGTTCTGATGTTTCAGGAATAGTTTATTTAACTTGAAGAAACCAGCCTTGATAAGTACAAGGAAGACAAGAGACTAAATAATGCCTCCGCCTTCTCTGGGGTTTTAATAAACTAAAAATGGTATCTGTGCAGAAAAACTTTACCCTCAGGGAGAAGCAGAGGAAAAATGATTTTTCCAGACAAATCTACAAGTTCAGCACTGATTCTCGCTGTTTCATGAACCAATTTAAAGTTGTATGTCTCAGCCGTCTGCCATTCGTTTGTAATATTACTTTTCTGTCACACATGAAAATACTTGAAAAGATATGAAAACTCAATGCACAGAAAAACATCACCTAAAAATGTGGTCTGTTTTAGACAATTACTCAACGGAATGAACACTGCCATTCATCTACTTTTCATACTGACTTCTAAGATCATTTATCATCTGTTGAAGCATAATTACACACATGAACACAATGTTGAGTTGAAAAGTGACCAAGCAACAACAAATGCTTCAGTGTGCACGAGGAAACATGATGGGGGCAAAACAAGTAGTAGAAAAGGAACTTTCACTTTGGTATTTTCAGTCTAATCACTACAGTTAAGACTGATCAGACATGCCAGTTAGGTATTTTTTTCATTACTCTAAAACGCTTTCTGATTTGACATGTCTACATAGGAAATATAATGTTTAACTCATTCAAATATGCAAAGAACATGATCTGTCAATATTCTGCAATCCTTCTCATCTTTCATCTTCAGCAACCGAACACTTGAAGCAGTTAACGGTTGCAGTAGTGTGTGTATGGGCGTGTGTGTGCGCGTGTGTGAGTGTGAGTATGTGTGTATGTGATTGAGAGAGAGAGAGAGACAGAGAGACAGAGAGAGGGCAAGTGTTTAATATAAACAGACTTGGAGACAACGTCTGTCAACACAAGTTCTTTGGCTCATGGAGGTAAACAGTGAATCATTTACACATTTTTTTGTTTAGTTTGTATGTGCCTGTGGGTGTGCACAGACTTTTCCTAGATTTTGTAACCGTGTTTGAGGATTACAATGCCCACAAGCTATTCCCAGCATATCAAGAAATCATTAAGTGGATCCCTTTTACAACATATTGTAACAGTGGTCTCTACTAGCTGCTGTGTCCCTACATAAACAAGGAGAATACAAAAGTGCCATTTTTTCCATTGTTTTTCTTTATTCTTTACTAATCAACACACACACACATATTTAACAAAGTGAAGGCTGCATGGTTTCCTGTCACAAATGATCAGGCTTTCACACATTTGGGATTGGAGGGAAAAGTCATGTGCATACCTGGCCCTCTCCCCTGCAGGTTAGCCGTCAATCAGCATGTCATGCCTCAAAGACGCTGGCCTTAACCCCGACGAGTAAAGAAGGGATTTGTACCCAAGGTGCTAAAAATATCATTACCTATGGCATGTAGCGACAGGCAGCAGATATCTAAAACCATTAGACATTTTCTACTGTTTTTATTTGTACTTTTCCTCTTTTATTTGTAGGGTTCAAGTTCTTGATTTCCGCTTTTGTTGCATGGAGTCTTTAGCTGCTACGCTGAAAGCACCAACCCTTGTTTCATTTAGTTTTTTTTTTGTTTGTTTGGGGTTTTTAATTTGATTTCATAATGAATTGATCACCGTTGTTTCCTCAGCTGGGGAAATAGTCAAGTAACTAAATCTAGAGAAGATCACATGGTGAAACGTTTTTATTTAAAAAGGAATGTCCAGGAACTGCCAAAGTACACAAAAATAATCTTCTGGTCATTTTCGTTTAGATTTGGCTTATTCCTGTTTGCATATCTCTTTATAGCCTGAAGCTAGCAAGAAAGGTTATAGATGTAAAGAAGACCCTGTTATCTGTCACATTTCCATGCTGATGCATACTTTGAAGAGAGTTCAGTGGGAAAATAGAGAACAAAATGCCTAGAAGGTCATTTACCATCGTCAAACCTGCCTTCTCATTTTCACTCCCACACTTCTCAGTTGTAATTTTGAGTCCGGCTTCAACAAAACTGCCAAACCATAGCATGTTGACGGAACCCAAACTGGAGAACATCTAAGAAAATTCCGTTAAAGGGACTTTGAATTTATATTTGCCTTTTATGTTGTGAAATGCCGTCACAATTTTCATTAAATAATGCTCTATTTAGAGGTTAACAAAAAATAATTAAATGACCAATTATTTTCATAGAAATCAAAGACATTTGAATTCCTTCTATACTACATACCTCAGTGTCGCATCAGTAAGAATTTGCATTGTTTGTCTACTTTTTTTCTGAGTGTGTGAACAGGGTGGGGAACCTACCAGCATCAGACAGCCAGCGGCCATTTTTTGCGCTTGATGGAGCTGTCAGAATGCATTGGATTGCCCACCCTCCTTAGGTAGTACAGGGCATGTTCTCTTTTATCAGAGAATCATAGGATAGGGCCACGGATGTGTCTTTATCCTTAAGGACAAATAGTTTTGCACATGGAAAGATAAGGTAGACTTGCAAACATACACAATCTGACAAGGCGAATCAGTGGAGTGGGACTCCGAGGCCCCGGGACCAACCCGTCTCCACGCTGATTCTTCCCAAAATCGGACGCCCAGACAGAAGCTGGTGTGACACTTTACAGAGCAAATGGAAGCACAGTGAAGTTTGAAAATGAGTTTGAATGTCATCCCAACTCTCCCTCTGACATACATGCTGGAAGACCTGAATCTGTCTTCTCTCAAAGTTGCCTTCATTCTATACCACACGATGAGACAGGACCGGACCTGCCCGTCACATCCCGTAGAGGGAGAATGCACTTAACTGCCAACCAACTTCAGACATGTTCATGCGGTGAACTGTGCATGTGTGCATTCAATTCATAAAGTGGGGTTTTTGTATATGTAAACAAGTAACTTAAATTAACTTGTATCATGGCTTACAAAGGAAATGGGTTTTAAGCCTATCTCAGTTGATAGACTGTCCATAATCCATATGTGGTCAACCAGTTCTTAGAATAATCATTTACCTGAAATGTCGATGGACTAATTTAAGAAACTAGATCACAAAATAACCGGGAACTTTGCCATCCAGGAGGTTAATTTAAGAGCACACCATCATAATCTACTTGAAAAAAATTTCAGGGAGTTTATCAATTACAAAACGAAACAACAAAACTCCTCTTGAACAAGCAAAGGCTGACCCTTAGGGGCTCTTCTTCCTTGACTGGTTTAGCTAAAGGGGCCGTAAAGAGAGAGCAGACATAACAGCAAACAAGGGAAAGTCAGCTTGTTCAGGTCAGTGAACGCAGATCAGGAGGATGCAGTTCTGAAGCCATGCCAGCCAGCCGGGGGTACAATAGTAGTGAACGACAGGAAAAAGAAGCAGGGCAGTAAAGAAAACTGACAACATGTTATATTGACGCTTCCAGGATATACGCTGTAAGCAAAGAAATCCCTATGAGGCGTTTGTCTACTGTGGCCAATGTGAGGTGGGATTTTTTTTGTGAGATCTTGAAAACATCTGTATGCAGTTGTAAGATTGACATCCATAAAGGTTTGGTGGCTTGTAAAAAAATGTATCTGAATCCTAACCCATACTGGTGATGACGGCGTGATAGTGATTGATTTTAGCCCTTTTTTTTTTTTTCAAATTCTATCTTACTGCCCGAAGGTACCAAGGAAGTGCGACCAGGTTAAAACTAAATGCAAGTGAAAATCTAACTGCTACGTTGGTCTTGAACTTGCTCGGTGAATGTTAAAGTAAGGAAACCGGCTATCAATAATGATGGCTGGTTGAATGTGAAGCACATAAGCAAGCCATTTCTAATGCTGCTGCATTACGGAATGCTGGTATCTTTTTCTAAGGGTATGAGCAAACTACCTGGAAGACTGCTTCAGCCAGAGGTTTAATCAGAAAGAGAAAGTTGAAATGAAAAATGATCAAGTGAGTCACTGGAACCTTATATAACTGCAAATTAATCTTTTGCCAAGGGGTCACATACATCAGTCATGATTTACAACTGCATTCCTTAAAATTGAGTTTTTTTCCATAACTATGACATATAAAACCTGTAACTCATTCAAATAACTGTTTGAATGAGTTTTTAAGACAGAGTTTTTTTATAGATATAGAGAAAGGAGCACTTTCTATACACATTAAATAGAGGGGGAACATTTTCCATGAATCTCTACAGTCTGGTGTGGACTTTAGGACACAAATGCTGAGTTTAAAGTCATTGTTAAAAACTTGTTTGGTCACAAAGTCTGAATCATCAGCAGTTTGGCAGGTCACAACAACAACAACACACCGGTGCCTACCTCCTTTGTGGTTGATGAAAACATAAAACAGTGCTTGGCTGCCTTTGGAGCCTAGAGTCATGTGTGGGCTTGCAAATTTCATGAGGAGTGAAGGGGCAGTTGGTCCCCCACTTTGATCTTCTACCAGCAACACATGGTTACGTGTTTACTATACAACAAGATAAGACTAATCTATTTAATCAGAAAACTGCTCAGTTCAGTTGTTTCAGTTGTTGGTTTCAGGGAGAGCAGACATGTATTTTTGCATCTTCAGAAGCAAAGTGTCTATTCTCTGCCTATTTTTTTTCTAACCAAAGAAACGCCCAAGATGTGAATGGATTGCTGAAAAGAGGACCTAAAAAAGTGAAATCATGCCAGTCTGTAAGACTCATTTATCTTTCCTTTCTGTCAAAGCAAGAAGCTTCACTTTTACCTTCCAGCTGTGGAGCAACTTATTTTATTGGGTTTATGGGCTGAAAACAGTTAATTGTGGTTGTGCGAACAAATTGGTTTACGAAGCCAGTCCCTACCTTCAAAACATCAATAGAGGTGCTTGAATTCCTGACAGCAAGTCAAAGTGTCTTCATTCAAGACATAAACCTAGCTAATTTTCTTAAGTGGGATTCGCTTGTAAACATAGCTAAATTGGCTTGTTAGTATTATATTATTTTAAAGGAACAGAAGAAAGTTGCAATTGTCTGATCATTTCAACAAACACACTTCGTGGTAAAAGTAAAATTTTAATTCCCATGTTTCGGTTATTAATTATCTGTCACGAACCCAAAACAATCAGTCCATCTATGGCGTTTTTTGGGGGTTTGCATTCCTGCATCTTGCCTGCTGTATTTACAGAAAGCGTTACAAGGCCATTCGAGCCAATTATACAAAGAACGGGCACCGAACCCATCTTTCAGTGGGAGGAATCACAGAAATATTTATCCTGTTTAAAAGTTTAGGAAGGAGAGAATGGGCCTTGGCAATAAACCCTTTAGTGAGGCAAGGGGAATGAAAACCTTCAGTGTAAAAGGACCTATTAGTCTCAGGACATGGACATTAGCATGATAGTAGACTTAGCCTCAGGGCTGAAGGGGAGGGACGCTGTCTTTGCGCTTTCAGCAAGTGAGAGAAGGAGGGGGTCCCTATACATAGATACACAGATACACACAAGCTCAGGAAAATGCAAAGTGGGGCCCTATACCGAGCATGAGGCACACCAGCTACTTTGTAAATAAGAGGGAGGAGGATGAGGCAGGGTGATGAAGAGAGAGGAATTAAACTTGCTCACAACAAACCAAGAAGAGAAGAACTACTAAAAGATGTTAGAACCGGTTTGTTAAACTGCAAAAGACAACAATGCACTGCAGTAATAAAAAAAAGGGGTATCACTATAGGTTTTCCATAAAGAGGCAAACAACATAATATGATAAATAAAATACTGCAAACAGAGGCATTCAAACTGCCCGGCTGAAGTTTAGAGGATGAACTATATTTCTGCACAATAATAGAAAAATGGGAAAGGATGCTAAAGTCAACAGCGGGGCGGGGGGGGGGGGGGGGGGGGGGGGGTTAAAAGGATGGGAGGGGTTAGACCGCAGAGAACAAGTTGACCAACACTTCACGGTGAGTTTGGAGAGAAAAAGTGAACATGAAGCACACAATCAGTCATCACTGTTCCAAACACACAAACAAAAACAGAGTGTAGGCAGCAAGCTGAATCATGTGTGGTCATATAAACATGCAAATGTGAGCGTGGATGCGTGGGCGGCAGATGAAGGGAGTTTCCTCTAGGGGTCGCAGAGGGCAGTTATGCACAAAGCATTTGTTGATATAGTGTAAAGATGGAGAACACACAAGCAACTCATGCAGGGAGAGGGCAACCAGTGGAGAGAATGAACCTCATTGTATGTCCGTTAGAGAGATGCTGAGCGTGGTGGGGTGGCGGCGGCGGGAGGGGGTGTCTGAGCTAAACAACAAAACTCAAAGTGCGCGCTGGCATTGAACTGTGCAGCGACCGAACAATCGGTGGGCACAGGCAGGAGGGAGTGTAGGTTACACAGAGAAGACACCTCCAGCCAGAGCCTGAAAATATGATAAATGGGCTGTTTAATGATAGCATTCAGAGTTTTAAGACGGCAAGACGTTGAGGGATTAGACCGTGATAGTCAATATTAGTGTTGCTGGCATTAAGGAAAGCCTGTCTGGTTTAAACAGAGCTGGGAATAAGGCGCTTCCAGCTGATGTCAATGTTTGAACAACGATTCTAATCATTTGCACAGAGATGAGGTCTGTCTTGGTTTGTCTAATAGATCAGGCACTGCAGTGTCAGTCTGACCGACGAGCAGCTTACTGAATAGACCAGTGGGGTGAAAAATTCTGAAAACATATTCAAATAGATCATAGGTCCTGTTATGTAGCCGGAATTTGCCCGAAGCTGTAAAAATGTATTTGAAATGCTCAAATAATAGCTCTCAGCATTATGAACCAAACCCTTAAAAGAAAAATGCTGAACTTTAATTACTGTTTAAAAAAAACTAAATGCCATTTACATTAGATATGATAGCACTGTATTTTTACAAAGAAAACGAAAAGAGGCAACTGTGCATTGTGTGTGCGTGTGTTGGGGGGGGGTGTTAAGAGACAAAACAGATCTACCAACCGCCGTACGTGGCTTTCACTGCTTTTCATGTCATTTAGCCACAAATTTCATATAAAGCTTTGTCACTTAATGTAAAGATAATGCGGGAGCGTAAACCGCCATAACACCCAATCCATGTCCAAGAGCAAAGATGTTTATCCTTGACACGATTGGCCACACTCGACAGAAAGATAACTTCTTTGTGTTTGCATTGCATAGACACTCTGACTAACAGTTACTACACAAAGGGGGACTGGTCTGCTTTTTTCCTTCTCCTCGCATCAACAAATTTTAAAAGAAGGTTGCAGATCCTGCACATATCATGCATGCAAAGCGATAGTGTTGGTGCAATGCCATAGATGAATGAATAAGTTCAGTTAACTGTCAGAAAAAACAGAAGCAATTATTCATTACAGTTTTTCAAATGGCAAAAGGAGAGATTTCACTGCACAGGTACAAATCCACCATACAACTGCTTCTGACGGATGAGATTGAATCTTATAAAATTCTAGTTTTTCCTTCCAGGAACTGTCAGCATCAACAAACAGACCAGAAAAAAACAGGGACATAAAAGCAGCTAAATTACATTTCAGAAACAGAGAAACAACATTTGTTCAGATTCATAAGTAGAGTTAATGTGATGGAGCTAAATGCCCCCAAGACTAAATATTTCATAAATCCATTTTATCGGCAATTATGATACGTCTTTTGGCTGCACTTGAACAAAAAAACTAAAGGCCTGTCCATCCAACCTCAGTCAGGTTTATCATACGGTATAAACAAGCCTTTCAGAGAAACTGGAGGCAGTTGTATCACAAGCACTATTCCGAGGGCTAGTGTCATCCCCGTTAAAGCAACAGGTTGAGAGGTGACTGCCATGTCATGGTTATCTGACATACCTGGCAACTTCTACACACGCAGGCTGTGACCTGTACATAGACCCACATCATCAAAATGTCTCCCATTTCAGGAGTGACACTTGTAATAAAGGACAAATGTTTGCACATAAGCGATCACTGCCACTATATGCATTTTTGTGGAAGGTAATGCTCTACCCATCAGAATATGATGATGGATTAAGATTTACGTCATGACGTGCATTGGTTTTGCCATGTGATGCACCAGCTGCAATGCAATGATGATGACATAAAGAAAAGTCCTGCTTTGAAAAATTATGCAAAACAAAACAAACGTGTCAACGTTCACACTGAAATTCTCCTTTGTAAAAGTTGTTTAAAAGGGGGGAGGAGGAAAATAACTTGTTTTGCAAGGGGAATTTCTGTGTTTCAGCAGTTTGTTTCAACACAAATGATTTAAGTGCCCGATGTCTGATATCCCAAGGCTGTAACTGGGGAATGCAAATGAAAGATCCCTAGCTCACTACAGTGTGATGAGTAAACGTCAAGTTACTGAGAACAAGTTTAAAAACATACTTGAATCAAGATTCTTGTATTCCATTTGTCACTTACATTTTTGTGTGTCCCTCTGAACAACTTTTACACAAGTGTTTGCGTACACACGAACTCTCCTATCAAAAAGAAGTCATACACTGGTGTGTAGCGTTTCTCTGCATGTGTGTGTAGGTATCCCCTATAAGACAGAGGGAATATCTTGGCCCGCCTACAGCTGTGATGAATGGGTCTGAGGCTTTGTGCCACAATGCCCCTCACTTCATTACTGTCACATGGAACAGATGGTGCCTTTCACCGTAGCATCACACCTACGTGCACGCACACACACATGCACACACAATCCTTTTCTCGGCGTGCCGTAGCTACGCAATGTGTGTGCGCACACGCGCAGACGAAAAGCGGGCTTAATGAATTCTGCACCACATGCAGCCTCTGCTCTCAGCTGAGGCATTAATTTACAGATCTGAAGAGCAACCAAATGAAAAATTAGATCATGAGAATGAAATGTTAAATAAACCAAAGAGGGGGTAATTGAATGAAGCGGGGAATAAACAAAGACCTGTGTTCCCTCTTTCAAACAGAGAATTGAGCCACTGATACAGGGAAAAAGACCCCACGCCATACAGTCCCTGGTCCAGCATCTATCACCTAATGGAACTGCCCAGACAACATGGTCCCTGTATTATCTTATTGGTTTAACATTAAGCAAACTGTGGCAGCAAACCAGGCCACCACTTACTGGTTCCTCTTTGCTTTATCGTATTTCTGTTTACTCTCCTGGACTCCTGCTATCTTTAAAGGGGCTATTAAAGATGCATCCCTCTAATTTACAAGTGATCCAAGACATACATTGTGTTTCTGTGTAATTATGTTTGTTCGAAAACTCTTACTTAAATGAGGCCAAGATAATCCAGGTGGTAGGAGGAAAGAAAAAGGTCTGGTTGAATAAGGAATACTTTCCTTCAAGGTGATGCGACACCCATCCATTTTCTCCAGTTTATTCCAATTCAGGGCCGTGGGGGTGGCTTGACCCTATGCCAGCTGTCATTCAGTCAGGTGGGTACACGTAATACAGGTTCCCAATAAGAGGAGAGTTTTTTTTAAATATATAGGATCACCAAAATTTCCTAAATGATGGGGTTTCTGCTAGTTTGCACCGGATTTGGTCAGCCACATGTTACAAGGAGACGCCTGTTGACCTCCCCACCAAAAGGTACGAATCCAAGCTGGCATCCCATCTGTATTCACTCAAAACAGTAGAGAATCCCTGGAGGAAAACCAACTGGTATCCTTTTGTTGCCTATTGTGATGAAACTATCACAGGAATGAATCGCTAGGAAAACAATCCAACCTAATTCTCTGATGCCAAACCAGAAAGATGGTCAGGAATGGACTTGATTGATTGGTAACCAAATAGAAAAGATTCTCTCTGCCTGGTTTCCTCTGCAAAGAACTGGACCTGAATGGCTAACCTAGTTAATTTCCACGACCTGTGGCTTTTTCCCTGTCAAAGTCTGATGGAGTAGCTTTGTTCAATTGGTGGTTCTCCTAACTCTGGGTGTCAGGGGGGGTGCAAACATGCTACTGTTGCTGGTGTAGGTCTTTGGTGCCGTCTTTGAGATGAGTTAATGTGGACCCCCCAGTAGAGGTGAAAGTACATCACACATTCCTGTGTCTACATGGAGATATCACTTATCACTGCAATCACACTGGACGCCTCCAGGTCAAACAGACACATGTGTTTGCATCGGCCTTTGAGTAGATCTTGTCTCTGAAAGAAGGGACCTTATTTACTGAAAATGAAACAGTTCCATCCAGGCAATGCACCATCTCAACATTTAGATAACATTGTGGTGATTCTAGCTGAAGGATCTGTAATTGTGTCTGAGTTGCAACCTGTCATGGCATGAGAAACGTTGTGTGCTTCAAGGTTTCTCTGAGGCACCACATTCTCTCAACATTTAACCCATAACAAGTTTTATGAGCAAAACCACCAGGAACAAAAATGTGCCCATATTTAACACCCACAGCACTCGCTTCATTTGTTTTATGAGCACAATGTTAAGAGGACTTTGACTAAGTTAAATGATAGAGACCACGCATATTTAGTAAAATATTGAATTGACATAAATAACACAAATCATGTCACAATTCATGTTTGTAAAATGAGGGTTGTTAACACGTCCTTTAGTTTATGTTTTGCAGTGTTATTGTTGTATAGAGATTTCTGGTTTTGTGCTGCTTGCTTTAATTTCTTGGTTTCTTTGTCATTCTCACTTAGTGCTTTTTCAGTATGGTCAACTGCTCCACTCTAATCAGCTGTGTTAATTGTCTCACCTGCTCTTCATTCTTCAGTCACCTGACTCTCTGTATTTCGTCAGTCTTTGTAAGGTCCTCATCGGTTGTTTACACGGCTGTCTTCTGTCGGCTCTCTGCGGTCAGCGTTGGATGTCACTAGTTTTTCGATAGGTCTAAGTTTTGATTAGTTGTTAGTATTTCGTTAAGTTAATTTTGTTTTGTTCAGTTTTTGGCTGTTGAACCTCTTGCTTGTGCTTTTTTCGTTGTTTAATAAACCCATAAAACTTCTTCCTGTCACCAACCTTAACTTTTGTGACATCCTCAGGGTCTTGTTTCCTGTTTGGCAGTGACATGGCTAGAATCTTATAGCAAGAATGCCAAAAGGGATTTGTTGAAGGCATTAGGTAGCAGCCTTGAACCAGAAGCCAAGTTTAGTATTCAGTGTCATAGAGGTTAAGAGGTTAATACCTGCCACCGTCCCCTCCATTAGCAGCACATGGAAAGTTGACGTCATCACAGGTATGGAGACGTAGCGCAGAGTATTTGGAACAATTCTAAACTTAAACATATCCATGTATGGAACAATATGGGGAAAAAAATGTGCATGATGTTCATATTTAGAATTTTCAATGTGGAGTTGGCCTATGGATCAATGTAGCTGCCTCCAACCTGTCATGAGATGGAGCTGCATCTGTTGTTATGTTGTCGTAAGTAAAGCTACTGGATCTTATTTAAGGTGAATGATTCAAAAGTGGATCAAGACTCACTAATTCCTATTTTGAAGCTTTCGTTTTCACATTTAGATGGCATTTCTCTGTTTTATTTGGATGAAAGTGACATTTAAACTTATCATAGTTTACATGTAAAAAAAATGCTTCAGTCCTTTTACATTACACATGCTCAGTAATTTATTTGTAATGATAATAAAAGGAGACACCTTAACAATTACATTTCAGTTTTTTGGGCTGATAGACATTTGGCCCAGGCTGAACTCTGCCCAGAGGGGAGGAATGTAGGTTGACGGTGAGATGAAGAGGAACAGTGTCATCCTTTATTGCCCATGTAGACTCTAGAGTGGAGTCACTTGTGTGCAGTAAAAACACGCTTGGCACCTGGTGGGATGTTGACTTAAAAATCTTTATCACCAATATCTAATCGCTGAGCTTCTCCCCCTGATAAATGGGCTCATGTTGGAATTTTTCCCCTCTAACTAAAACTCATGAAAAACGCAGGTGTGTGTGTGTGTGTATGTGTGTGTGAGTGTGTCTGACTGATAGAGAGGATATATGAGGACTTGTGCATTTATTCATTAAATGGTTAATGCTTAAGCAGGTGTGGGTGTCCTAAATTGGTACATGTGAATCCTGTACACCTCAACAGGCCAAAGTTGCTGCCATATGCACAAAACTCCTGGCCTGCCAATGCTCACTTTGAAGAATCATTATCGTTGAATGAATGTGCTTTCGAGTCCCTTTTTTGTCTTTGTAACATTTGGAGAATTGGCTGGCATCCCTATCATTAAATAACTGGCATAACAATAAAAAAAAACTGTTGTTCAAAGCTAAAAGAAGGCTGACAGATTCTTTTGATCAATAACAATCATGGATCATTTGAAGGAGTTTTGAGTAACACGAGATGCTTATCTTTACCTTCAAAGTTTTTTTGAATGATGCATTTCACTCCTTTAATCCTAAATGACAAGACCTGCCTGTCCTGTTCGCTCACCATGACAGCATCAACCAAGAAAACTGCTACCGCTGGCAACAGAAACTGATGGGAGACAGCGGAGGTTTCACCGGGTGGGTGGAAGTGTGTTTAAATGTTGACCATCAGAGCTGTCACTGCACGCTTTTGCCTTGGGGCTTCTTAAAGCAAAGGTAGCTGAGGACACTTCACTGAAGCAAAAGAAAGAAAGAAACCAAAAAAAAGCTAAATCTAATAAAACTCAGGCTCCTGGGCCATTCAATAAATTATTTCTGAAAGAGCAAACATCACCTGGAGTTTGTGACCAGCTTTTTGGGAGCATACATCTCAGAGAGCTAAAGATAATTTGTAACTGTGATGGCGTGTTTGTCTCTGTCATAGGTCTGAGCATGGAAACAATGGAGATGTCAAGGCAGTTACAAAAGGTGCAAATTCAATTTGAACAGACTCAACACAGGTGGTGAAACACACAAAAAAGGTATCTAGAAAGAAGGGTCATGAAGTGAGATAGATGTGTTGCATGTTGTTGTGTTGCAGGGGCTAAAAATGTCAATTTCACTACTTTAAGGGTTTTCAATAGCGGCTCCCTCTTATTCCGTTACAGTTTAATTCTGTGTACACAAAGGCAATTTGAATCCCATATAACACTCACTGTCAAATGCGATCTGGAATTAAAGAATGTGAATGGATTAACAGTATTTGCTGAGAATGAGTTTCAACACGCCACTTCAATTCTGCCTAATCAGGTTGTAAAGCTTAAATTCTCTAAATGATATATTTATATCCTACTTTAGTAACGGAAGCAATCATTATAATGACAGTTTATATTGCCTTTAACCATTTCATTGCTTCTTATCTGCATGCTGATGTTTACCAGTAGCCCACTTGCCATACACTTTATTGCAGATATGCCAGGGTAAATCACTCTGCCTTATGGTATGATTTATCACTTTATTGTGAATTCAATTTCTCTTTAGTGACTTTACGCCATTCTGTAATCTAGTCTAATGACCTTCTTAATTGTCACCTCTGCCTGTTAAGCAACCCATGTATTTATTTGTGGGCTCATCTTAAAGTAAGAGGAATAAAAATGGACGCCAAAAAAGAAATGTACTTTTCACAGTATGGCATCAGAAACCCCTCCCACAGAGCAGGTGAGTACACAAATACACACACACACGTCTAAAAATGGCCATCAGATAGGAGGTGTCACCAGACAATGGAGGCAAAGCACTGGTTGCAGGGGCAGAGATTCACAGAGGGAGCAGCAGGGCAGACAGTGCACACACAAACTGATAGTGGCTGACCTGCTCAAAACAGATAGACCTCCTACAAACCAGGCCACACAGAATCAGACGCGTTTGGCTAACGTGTGAGATTGTTAGTTAGCTTCTGTTTGTTTTCAGGAGGAGGAGGAGGGGAAGGGGGTGATAGTTGTGAATTAACCTTGCCGGGGTTTCATTCATTTCAAATTCTCTTCACAGTCTTGGCATTTGTAAGTAAAGCTGAAATGGGATTACACAGTGACTTGTCTTCATCTCAGTCCTCCTCTGGACCTGGCCTTCTCTTTCGTGTCAGCATTGATGAGCCTGACGGCTCCTGGCTTTTTACGGGCAGTAATAATCTCTCCAGGAGATTGAGAGGGTGAAGTGAGCCATAAGAACCCTCTCCGTCAGCTTTAACCTGCCAGCAGAAAGAAAAAGTCATAATTATAGCATTCTCTCTGGCAGGATTTAAATAAAGCTTTCTGGCTGGGCCCCCGTGAACACACTCTCAATTGCTCGCGCACACACTTCAATAAAGAGGCACTAATCAATCAGGGGTTCCCCCTTGCTTGGCTTCATTGAAGCCCCGGTTTGAAAGAAGGACTGACAGCCCTCAACCTCCCAGCATTGTCAGACGGGACTGACTAAGCTTCTGACTGGCTACCTCAGCCACCAGCCAGAAAAGCACCGAGGTTAAAAGGTCTCCATTTGAAATCGACGAGCACTGAAAAGTTGTGGACACCTGCTTTTTAAAGTGATACTTGTCTGTGTGGTTCTGTCCTCCTTTTTTGTTATTAGCAATTTGGGGGCTGCGCAGGGGAGAGGGGGGAGAGTTGTTTGAGCGAGTGAAAAAAACGGGTGAGTGGGGTGCTGTGTGTGCGCGTGTGTGTGTGTGAGAGTGTGCATATGTGTGTGTGTGGCTTAAGTTTTTTAAAGGGGGAGCTTGGCTGTAGGCCCGAGGCTGGAACAAAGAGGGGACACTCTTTACATGCACAGCCAGACAGAGTAAACTGGCCTGCAGAGCTGCCAGCAAGGCGAGGCATACAAGCCACAAAACAGACTTGGTGAGAGGAAAAAAACAGGGATGCTAGAGCAGCACCCACATCAGCTCGCTTCACCTTTCATCCTTCATGTTTGGTTGAAATGAGAAATTGGGTAGCGCACTTGTAAAGCATTATAGCACAAGCTGCTTAGCTTTTATTGTGTTTACATTCAATATGGAGCTCGGAGGCCATGGGTAAACGGAAGCTATCCCTTCACAAACACCCACAGGATGAACAAATATAGGAAATTAGTGCATCACAGCAACAGCGGTGCAGGTGCACGGAGACAGAGGGAGAGAGGGGAAATCATTAAAATAGTTTGGGAATACAGCCATGTAAATGTGGGTTTTCTGTCTATTCTCAGATTTATTTCATATGTATGTAACAAGTCCTTTTAGGTCTTTTTTTCATATTGTCTATAAGTCTTTTATCACTAAAACAAGAACTACAGTGACACAATTATATGTTCAACTTGACCTGAAATAAGACAAAATAAAAATCCTCACCATGATTCACTTTATTTAAGCCTGTAAGAAGCTAAAAGCAATCATGTATTTCTAAAAGTTATTCTTGAAGCAACGCTGAGGTTTTCCTTTTCTTTCTTTTCTTCTCTCCATGGGGAAAAAGCATAAAGCTCTGCAATCATTTTGCTCTTTCAAGAGGGGAGCCACTCCATCAATAAATGACAATAGCATATTCTGAAAAAAGTCTGGGGGCATTAAGCCACGCTGCCATCACCAGGTTCCCCTCCATACAGCCTCTGCTGGTGACTGGTAAATGCCACTTTCAACCATTCTCTTTTCTCGCCTCTTTCCTTTTCACTACGGCCATTCCCTGCCCTCAATGGGTGTGTTAAGTATTGTGCATTCTAATGGGGGCGGTGAGTCAGTCAGGATAATCAAAAGCAGGCCAAGCCTTTGGTCAGATCAAAATAATTAACTGGAGAGGTCACAAGCTAATGAAATGGAATGGAGGGCTGAAAGGAATCCCTAAATGGTGCTCACTAATCCTCTACCTTGTTTCAGGGAGGGGACGGGACTCTATAACCCTGAGCATATCTGCTGATAATAGAGTGTTGGGTGCAGGGAGGCCTTTGAATTTATATGTGAATGTATGTTTGCTAAATGTGTGTTTGTGAGAGAGAGGCAGAGGAAGAGATGGGACCTGACAAGTAGCATTAATCTCAGCATCCCATCAGAATCATGTGAGTCGCATTTTAGGTTGCAGTAAGAAAAAACTGCTTTTAAAAATGGATGCTGTAAGGAGCCTGTATGCTTTTTACTCCATGCCGTCTAATACGTGCAGTGTGTTTTAACACTAATTTGTTGAGAAAAAAACGTTAATAAAACAAACACGCAAACTTTGGTTTGACAGGTTTTCCACACCATGTTATTACAAGAAAGAATTCCAGAATGTTTATTATTCAAGCCAAAATCAGTCAATCATTCTTTACAGAGATTTATCTGGATTATATGACTCTTTTATATCATGTACTGTGACTGATCAAATCCATGTTAATGTAAAATAAGATCAGGTACAAATAATCTATCCCAGAATTGGGAAATTATTGATGGATGTCAGACTTGTCAAAAATATATGAAGTGACAAAGCATTTGAAATTGTGAACTGCTGAAAGTAGCTAAAAAGTTATGCTAAATAAATGTAAAAAGCTTCCAACCTATACTTTGATACATTGTCATATTCCTACAGTGTACAGCAAGGAACACACAAGATCAAATAGAGCAATTTAGATGTGAACATTAGACCGATGAGCACAATGTACCTAAATCAAAAAGTAAAGACAAAAAAAAGCTGTGGGTAAACTTTACTGAACCACCTGTACTTTGTTTCTTTTCTCCGCCTAATCCTGTGTCTGCTTTCATGTTTTTAGGTTGAAACATTACACACAAGCCATTCATGACCAAGGGGCAAGTGTACACTCTACTTCAACACCATAAAGAAGGTGGATTTATTGTGTCGTGCAGAGATATTCAGAAGATGCATAAAAGAAAATATCCAAGTGTCCTACTGTCTGTCGGCATCAGACAATAGAAGAATGAAGCATGGGATCTAAAGCTGAGGGCCAGACATGTCAGCGACTGATGAAGCTGTGTTTTGTCACTGTGAACAAGTTCTCCAGGGGCAGGCTCCAGCCTGCTGAGGACCTTGGGACATGACTGAGTATATGCATGCGTGTGTTTGTGTACAGGGAGGGGACAGAACTTGTAAAGAAGAGAGGTAAAAAGTGTTTTTCAAAGAAAGAGGTGCAACCTTTGACATGAAGACAATGATAAATGTTGCGCACCAACCCACGCACGCACAAAGAGAAGACGTTACAGCCTATTGCTGAGTGAAGGAATGCACCTGATTCCAGGTGAGGCACTAATGAAAAGACTGTCGGGCACACAAAGACAGACGCACAAATGTAGAGAAATGGTAAAGCCCGTGTTATCTTGCTGAGTTTTTTTTTTTTTTTCTTTGATTCAACATCACGATGCATGCACGAGGAAAACCTACTGAATCTCATCTCAACGGATGCTTGAGCCAGTTCCTAAGTGTTTACAATGCAGCTCCACTATTACCCACCAGATGTCAGCTCACAGAGCACTTCAACAGCAGATACCTCAAATCATTCCTGAAAATGTAGACGCTTTCAAACAGTAAGTTTTGCTTTTAAGTCTTCCGTGGCCTTTGTTTTGACATAACTACACTCTAGTCATTTTGTGCACCCATCTGCCCACATGTAAAAACACTTCTACCCATCCCCTACATGGTTCTCTTAGCCTCAAAACATGTTTTCCACAATTCCCTGGAGATACAGGTCTATTCTGGATGTAAATGCAAGTCTATTCTGGTTTTAAATGCATCGGTTTGCACAATTGTCCTTTATTCCCTCACGCAATCGCAACACTAGGCTTCGCTGTGCTCCTCATTTCCCCGTAAGAATAAAAAGGAAAGAAAAAAAACACCTCACTCTCAAGTTTTACACAAGCGACCCACTCCAGGGTACAGATTGCAGTCTCTCTGAAACATCATTACAGTCATTAGGCAAGAATAAGCTCTGTATCACAGGAGTCCAGCAGCATCCAGTTTAACCCAGCACAATTAGCACATCCGTTGGAGTAGAATTACCCTGTAAGATGAGAATGCTCTGGACAAAAGAGGCAGGAGAGTTGAGTTGAAAAAAGAGGGTAAGTGAGGGAAAGGGGGAGAGTGGAGGAGAAGAGAAATAAGCAAGGACGGGGAGAGATTAAAATTGTTTGAATTGAGTCCACGCTCGCCCTATTCATTTGGTATTCTGCTCAAATCAGGGCTTTTGTTCCGCCTGGCGTAAAGTGGTGTCAATCATCTCGACCCGTTTTTGTAGAATGGGGAAATTTATTATGAATTTGCTCCTGCAAATAATGAGGACTACCCCCTGCCTGCTCTCCCTTATACCTCCTCACTCTCCCCCCAAGCTACCTCTCCTCACACCCCCGTGGCCTCCACCCTCCATATCAATGCTGCAGAATAGGCAATAGAGAGTGAAGTTAGCAATCTCAGGGCCACTCGCACTCTGGACCCACATCAAAGTGACAGAGACGTCCAATCAGATTTGTCTTACAGGCATTACATGATGAATATGGTGCGGCCGTAGCACAAAAGCGCCTTTGTGTCTCCTCCAAGCAGAGACTATTCACAGCTCGCCACAGCCAGCCAGAGTGGAAGTAAATGGCCAAAAGGGCCCAAGCCAAAAAAAAAGCACCCAAACTTGTGCAGCACAATGGACCATGCAAATCACAGCCCCGCCACCTCCACCCAGCCACACATCCCCACCTCTTCCATGCCTCCATCCTTCGGGCCTGAGCCGGGTTCTTCTTCTGCTGGGTCGTCTGAAGTTTAAGGCCTTTTCACTCTCATACAGAGGTGTCGGTTAAACTTGCAAAGCCCTCCGCATTCAGGCTCTTTTTCGCTGTTCGGCTGAAAAGAGAAAAAGATCTCTTCTCTATGAGACAGAGGGAAAACACGAGTCAAATGATTGACTTTTTCTGTCAGAAAATAAACGTGATTTGGTGGCCATTAGCACCACTCTGATTTCGTAAGACTTAGGAAGACACTGGAAATGGGATTTTCAAACGGGAACATTGGATATTTATATCTTAGATAATTTTTCAACGCAAAAAATTAAGAGACCATTTAGTCAAAGAGAAGGCCCTGTATATTAATACCTGAAAGATTCTAACTGACATACATTTTGCTAAATTAAAAAAAGGATGATTCACATAAACATATACAAAAGATAAGTAAACATGAAGCACTGCTCCCCACCTCGGTTGCTAAAACAGAAAAAACAGAGGTTTCAAATGCAAATGTTTTTTGCTGATGAAAAAATATCCTAGAGTAGAAAAGTGCCACATTAGTACAGGTGATCCATTTTATTTCCTCACTAAGGAGCGGGTTTGCGAAGATCTTCCGCATCAGGCAGCTCTCTTTTTCACCACCTCAGGGTTCATCTGCCAGAGAGGACATAAATTGTGGGAGATAAAGCTGCCATCTGTAGCTACAGGTGTCTATATCCAGTATAATTTTGTACTGCATCACTGCAGTATTACTGCAGCCAGTGTGCATCATGTCTGCCTTGCGTGCTTTTATGCAAACAATGCAAAATATATTTATAGTTAAAACAAAGCATATTGCTAATTTTTTACTGTCAGTTAAATCATCAGATTTTGGGATGTGAGAGTAGAGCTACGTTTACATAGATGTTGGTCAAGAAAGCCGTTTATTCTCTTCTGAAAGAGGACATTGATTGCAATCCTCAACTTTGGCAGCTGGTCTCAAACGTGCGTAAGGGTTGAGGGAATAAGGGGTTAATGACTCCCTACATCAGTTGACCATGTTTTCTGTCTATGTTAAATAAAAACGTACCTGTAGGCTCTGCTTAAACATTAACACCTCTGCAAGCAGTGCTCAAGGCTGCCCACCATCTAGTTATCTATGTCCACATCTGTTTTACTTTCATTTCTCATATCCCCCCTGCCCCCTGCCATCAGACGCTCTAGACCTCATATATGAAACATCAAGATAAATAGGCTGTTTCAACTCTATGTCATAGTATAGTTTTTCACAAAGTGAAAAAAAAAATGTTGGGGGTTGCTTGTATTGCAGTCAAGTATTATTTGGGTGGAAAATGTCAGACTCAGTGGATAACCATTCTTCCTGAGGCACCTGTTGCTGCTATATATTAGTTAAAATTACAACAGAGCACTCAAGGATGTTGACAAATAGACTACAGTTTATGGAAATGTTATGTTCAGTTGGGTTTTTACAAGAAAAACTACTAATCCATCACCCAAGGAAATGTGTATGTTTCCAGTGAAACATGCATTTTAAAGATACAATATCAGAAACTTTAATAATCTTGCAATTTCCTTTTTATATGTTGTGTGATGTGTTGTTGTGATTTTGCTGCATTAATGTTGTATTTATTCCATCTGGGGGACGTCTACATATCGATGAGGCTAGAATATAGTTCGCAAGCCAAACTGGTTAATCGGAGCACAATTCACGCAAGCAATCTCCTGTTTGTTCAGATATTAACTGCATTATGTTGGCTGAATCAGAGCCACAAATGACTTCTCATCTCTCCTGTCCTGGCTAGATTTACTAACCGGGCACTTGCCATCACCATGGTTTAGGCATCCATCATGTCCTTTGCGCGTGAAAACACTTATGAGCTGCTTGTGATTGATATGCAGCCACGCTAAAAATTAACATCGGCCTTATTATGTATTGTCAGGGAGAAAATTACCCACGCACAAAACGGCATGAATAAATCTACTTTCGCGCATGCTCCACCCATTATGGCCAAAGAGAGAATAGAATATCCATCTTAAGAGGACGTGAGACAAGCGCTTATTTTAACTTTGTGCCCTGGCCTCTGCCTGACACTGAACGGCGTTAGAGGCAGCGTTTGAGCTGGAAGATAATGGAGCAGCGGGGTTCTTTTTGCACCCAACGCTGGTTTGTCTTTATCCACATCAGTGGCCTTGGAGGTTATAATGCAAAGGGTAATTAATGTCATTTATCACTTGTTTGATTTTTGTCACTGCCTCCACCTGACAGGCCTCACATGCACGAGCCAGTAACCAATGGGAGTGCCCCAGCCTTTGTCCCGGAGCACAGGCACGTGGCTCACACCTGCAGGCTGTTGTGTCTGATTGGATAGGGGGTCAAAAGAAAAAAAAGAAGTCTTAACCAAAACTTTACCAAAAGCCTCTTTATATCTTTCATGGTCAGATTAGTTTTGGATGGAAGAGTATCTGGGCCTAAGACATATGTTTTGTTTAGTTTTGACCAAATGTTGGCTGAGAGACGTATTTTCATGTTTCGGTTTACTACAGAGTATAACTGACTATAGGATCAGCCTCAGTCTGTTTCACAATTTCCTTGTCCCATGGAGAGCACCAGGTGAAAGGGAACTCGTTATTTCTCTTCTGCCTCGCTGAATTGGGCTGCAGTGTTTGTTTACAATGAACGATCTTCCATAATTCGCATAATGAGGCGCAAAGGCTCACACAATGGTGCTCACAATGGGGTGCTGTGCTCCCCATTTCGCAGGAGATGGGCTTTTTGATTGGCCTATGTGCGTTATGAAAAACACAGTCGGGGATACAACTAGTCTACAACCCCGGGTTTTATTTAGATTGATCTCAATCGGGCAATAAGAATTCTGACCCGTCTCATTGTCTCGCTGACTTTCCCCGGGCTATATTTCAAAGTGTCTATACCCTTTGAGTGAAGTGAATTGCTCCCTCCGCTCACCCCTCCCCTCCGCTCCGGGCTCTCTGAGCTGCTGGTTGAAGGCAGAGTATGCAAAAGAAACAATGCAATGCATGAAACGTAATATTAATCTCCTCGCCCTGAATGGAGACAAAGCCCAGTAGAAGTTGCGCGTCAATAATGGTTATTGAGCGGTCACCCAGCTGCGCAATTTTCTCCCTGTGCCCAAACCAAGTCGGGAAAAGGTCATGCAGGGGCTTTGAATAGAAGAGAAGCTTCCTAGTTTGCTCAATTACCGTCACCACTAACATACTGCTGCGTCCCAAACAAGAGCACACACACACGCACACACACACACACACACACACACACACACACTCTCTCTCTCTCTCTCTCTCTCTATGTCACACACACACGTGTAGCTTATGTGTGTGCAATTCAGATAAAGAACCAAAGCACTGCCAGCAGATAGTATAAATAGATTCATTTTATTTATAAAAAATGTTTTACACAAAATATATCTGTTAAAATCAAATATTTACACGTCAGGCTACTTAAAACTGAGAACAAGTGCATACAATGTCTCCTTATCAGCTATCAAAAGAAAACACTACAATTTTTTCACAGGTAGTCTCGATATTGCTGTCCGGCTTCACGCCTCACGCACGCCAGCTCACCGTCAAGTGGAAAATAAAAAACAAAACACTGTCAGAAATGTGGCAGTAAGAGTTATCAAAGAACATTGTTTTGTTTTTTTGTTGGACTCAATGTACAAAAATACGTTCTCGTGTTAAAACAACTCGTTATATGGTACAGCGTGGTTATGAAATGTACAGCAAAAGTCCGATGACGCTCAGTCTCTGCTGCGTCTTCCAGCGGACAGCCGAGGATGAGGAGGACGGGCAGTCCCGGTTTGGTCAGGGCTCTCACCGGACATACCCCCCCCACTCTGGAACTCTTTACGCCTACAGTCGCATATTAATTGCACTTATTCGGATGAAACAGCAACAGCTCTTCGCTTCCACGCGTCGGCGTGTGACTGAGCTCATGCTGCCCCGTTTCTCGCGGACACTTTGGGACGACTACTGACCACCAGACGCCCCCCCCCCCTCTTTCTCTCTCGTCCCAAACGCGCACTGGCTCCCTCACTCCTGCCGACGCAGCGTCGGTCAGGGAGGGAGGCGACAGATCACCTATATTGGCACAACCGATGGGTGCTTTTGAGTAGTCTTTGTCAGCATGTCTGATAGAAGTTAACCTCTTTTTTTTACTTTTCAGCAGGGATGCTGGAGGTCGCTGTGACGCATGGCAGCATCAGTACCGGTCAAACCAGGTGGTGAAGTCCAGCAGTTCCTGCTCCTCGGAGCTCAGCGGCTCGTAGCCGCCCTCGTCGGAGGAGTAGGCGGAGTGGGGGGACTCCGGGTCGGCGGAGTAGCTGTGGGACAGGGTGGGCGAGGGCAGGCCGCACTGGAAGGCGGCGGACACCGCGTCGTGCTCGTCCAGGAGCTGCTGCAGGGCCCGGATGTACTCCACGGCGGACCTCAGCGTCTCCACCTTGCTCATCTTCTTGTTGGCGGCGCCGTTGGGCACGTGCTGGCGCAGCGTCTGGAAGCCCATGTTGACCTGCTTGACCCGGTTGCGCTCGCGCTCGTTGCGCCGCGCCACGGCCACGGGCTGCTGCTGCGGGATGGAGTAGCCCAGGCCGCTGAACGTCAGCCGCCGCTTGCAGCGCAGCAGCTCCGGGGAGCTGGAGCGCTGCCTCTTCAGCACCTTGCTCTTGCTCTGGTACCCGGGCGCGCCGGGGTCGGGCTGGGCCGGGGGTTCCGGGTCCTGGGCCGGCGCGTGCAGGCTGATGCTGGCGCACCTCTCGCTTAGTCCAAAGGTGAAGGCCGTCTGAGTGGTGGTGATGGTCGTAGTCTCCATCTGGATGAGAGTTTTTTTTTTTTTTCCGGGAGGGGGGGGAGGGGGGGGGGGGGGGGGGGTTGTGGGGGGGGGGGGGGGGGAGGCGAGTGCAGCCTCAGAGGCACAACGAGAAGAGGAAGAGCAGGAGTGGTTGGCAGTGCACAGCTCTCGTGTCCTTCGCGTGGGGACCGTGTGGCTAACTCCAGTCCAAGTCTCTCTTGACTACTTACTCCACGAGCCGATCTGACCCAAACTTTGGCAGCACTCCTCTTTTTCAACACGCGCCCCGACACACACCCCACCCACCCACTTTTTTTTTTCTTTTTCTTTTTTGCAGACGCACGCTTCGTGGCGAGGCCCCGCCCCCGCTGTGTGATTCTTCTGCACGCCGACTCCCCCGAGCCAGGCGCGTGGCTCAGGGAGCTCAATAAACAATCCCGAGCTTTCACTGCGCCCGGGAGCACGCGCTGGGCTCATTTACATTCCAATGTCTCTAACTTGAAGGCCCATTGGTCGATTCAAACGGCTTGCAACCGTGCGAAAAGAAAGGCAGAGAGGGAGAGAGGGGGAGAAAAAAAGACAGAGAAAGAAGAAAAAGAGGAGAGAATGGAAAAACTGAATGGTTTGGTTCTTTGAAATGCCTTTTGAATCTGACAATGTACTCCTGGCAAGTCTTCAAATTATCATTCTTCCCCCTCGGCCATCTTTCTCCTCCAGCTCTTTACAATCGCAAATACCAAGGACGCTCTCCGCTGTATCCTGGATACAGATTCACAGAGAAAAAATACACTGAAAGCGTGTCTCTGAGCGCACATTTATTGGCAATGAGGACTCCGGAAAAGCGAACGAGTTTCGCGTAAACTTGGGGTTACGATGTGTCAAATATATGTAACAGCTCAAAACGCTGCGTGTGCGCTTTTTTTCCCTGCTCGTTTTTGGAAAGTTGTGTCTGTAGACTTTATAGTTCAACTTTTGGACGCTCCTCAGATAAATCCATCCCGGAGCGCGGACGCAGCATTTCAGCACCACCCCTGAGTGGACAGTGCTCGGTAACTTTTGACCCCTTCAAGCCAAAACTTGTGTGTGTTTTATTCGTTTTTTTTGGCATTGTCAAAGTACTGAAAAACACGTTGTTTACGAAGATAACTCTACGGATCTGCGAAAAAAAAAAGTAAGAGAAGTCAACGTGCAGAGATGGAGGCAGGTAATAAAATATTGAACTCGTGCGCCCTCTGGCGACATAATGTGGTCATTACAAGGGAAATTTCTTTCTGTTCCGTCTCATTCGAAGAGGGAAATTCCCTCACATTTTGAGATGGTTTAGACCGTGAAAGTTTAAAAAGTTCCGCAAAGTATTCGAAACAAAAACTTGTACAAGTTAACTAATTCAAACAACATTAAATAATCATGTATGACTCACTTTCTAAAAGTCTATTTGAACACCTGGCACAGCTGGTTTTGCTCATTTGTGAAGTCTGCCCTCCATTTGGTGGGTAAAAAAACAGCCTCCCCAATATTCCAACTTTTGTTCTGACGAGATGTGTTCAAACCACCTCCAAAAGTCTGAATTCATGACTCAGTTATAGCTTGTCTTCCTCAAGAAAAGCTTCAGTTGCATGCTTCAGAAAATGCTCATAATAAAAAATTATTCAAACACAGCTAAAACTAAAGAGTGGATGAAAATAAATGGACCCTTGGTGAAAGAACTGAAAACTTTATGTGGCACAATTCTCACTACATGAGAATCAGAGAAATCTCCATTCAAAAATCAAATCCCATTCATAGAAATATGAAACTGCACATATTTCCCCTGTTCAAAATTAGCTCCAATGTGCAATGTAATGTGACTGGGCCTGTTTTTTGTGCTTCCTCATTGAAAGAGCTTTGCATGGGAATCCCCACTTTCATCCTCAGTATGATTTTCTTTGTACCACTTAATTTGCTTGGCCTTGCTTTGTCATCAGCAGGGGGCGCTACAACAGAACACCAGGAGGACTTCAAATCCCTGTACACAGCAGGATGATTAGACAGATATCTCTATCCTGAAATAATATGATAACCGATGTCACCCCTGAGCCATTGAATTTTGCTGATAATGAGGAAGTCGGATGATATTTTAGTGAACTGTGATGCTTTCATTGAACTGTTATCATGAAAAACCACATTGACCCAAAGCTGCTTTTCTGCTTTATGGTCAGGTGCAAATTTCTTTGGTTTATCATTGAAAATCATTCAAAAATAACAAGGCTTGACTGACATAAAGTTGTGTTTTTGCATTATAGGGCTCATTCCCTAAAAAGACATTAACTGAACAACTGAAACTGAAAGCACAGCACATTTTGATCGAAGTACCTGATTGTCCTTGGAAAAAATTGAGAATGTTGAAGGGAAGTGGGAGGGGGAGTCGTCATTTTGCTGAATGACACATTATTTGGTCGGAAAAGTTGTGACGCTTGGTCTTGTGGAGTAACAAATCCTCCCCAGAGCTCCAACCTCAGCATTTTTGAGGCGCTGTTGGAGCATTTGGTCAAAGACAGGAACAGCATTCGAAAAAGGACTTTGGAATGTCCCTCCGGAGGAACCCGTACAACCTTTTTGGCCTGTTCAACACATTAGCATTTGAAACATTTCTCAAAGAGAAATGCATGTCTTAGTTTCATTTTTATACACATACACAAACATGTCAATTTGCTCTGATTTGTCAGAGTCTTCCCATCAGGTAAAGGTGTGTCTGGTGACGAGAATCAGGCTGGTGTGTTGTAACACTCAAATTTTCTTTTAAGAAATCCATCAACAGTCTGCTGAGATGGATCCCATCAGTAAAAACCCTCTTCATTAAAGAAGACTTTGACATGACAATAATTCAGCCTTACTGACCATTTGAAAATAATGTAATTGTTGCAGTATAAATAACAATTATGTAAGAGGATATGGATCTTTGTATGTGATTTATTACTAACCAGAGTCCTTCCTCAGAGGTCCCCCAGTAAACCTGTGTCTTTCGAGAGGGACTCAGACGTCGACATGCTACTCCCGGTGACCAGAAAAAGGGAAGCGCTCCTTTTGAAGTCTTTAGCACTTCCCTATTCCTCACACATGTGCGGGAGGATCAGTGTACCTGTGAGCTATATTTCTTACTAACAGAATATGTGGTCGAGACACAATAAGATTGATGCAAAGAGTTCCCCCAGAGGGGAAAAAAAAAAACCCAAAAAGGTGCGAACAGGAGATGCTATTCACTGCGTGAATACCAATGTAATATAAATGAAAGCAAGTTTGAAGCCTTTTTGTTGAGCTGTGGGATTGTGGGTTAAAGGGTAAACAAGACTATGCATTGTGGACAATAAATCCTGAAGGTGAAAAGGGAAATAGCACCTCAATTGGATGAAGTAGTTCAAACCAGCAGCTTTTCATCGTGTTGACTAGAACGTGTCTGTGTACCAGTTCCTCTGACTCATGACAGAAAAACACACTTGCAGGACCCAGTCAGAAAGCACGCACATGCACCGTGCATTGCTGTGGGGCATTCACTGGTGGATTCACTTGTCTGAATTCGCTGGAACCGGGTGGTTTCACGGGACACTATTTCAGTCAGGATCTAAAAGTACAGCAGGGCCGAAAAAAAGTGGAAGTATCAGTTAACAATCTTCACTCTCTCCAGGTGTTAAAGTAGTGTGTCTTGCAACCTATCCTTGTGCAAATCCAAAGCCCAAAACAATTATGTCATATTTTAGTGTGACTATTACTATTCAGATAGTTGGGAAACTGTATTAAAAAGGCCTGACTCATACACGACAGGCTGTAGGTAGAACAGGTGTTTTCAGTGTTACACTGCAGCTCAAATTTAAAGTCAAGACTGTGGGGGATGGGGGGGGGGGGGGGGGGGGTGCCATGCACGGGCTGAAAACCAAGGGGGCAAACCCTCCAGGAAACGTCTGATGATGCAATGACGACAAGACAAACCAATGTGCCTGCAGACTTTCAGTTTCTCTCGAAACGGGAAGCGGCCGCTCCTCCTCGGAGCGGCGGCTCCGCAGAGGGGGCGCTCCATTTATTCACCGGCAGCAGCTCGCCGGCCTTCGTCAGGCCGAGAATGACAGACTGACGCCCGTGTTGTGTGGAGAATCAAACTCACCCTCCCCGGATATCCTACGAGGACTGACGGAGGAGGAGGAGGGGGAGGAGACTTCTTGTGATGTGTATAAAGGCCGCTTAGGTGACCGGACCGGCCGGATCTGACACAGGAACTCCGTGGTGCAATGCAAAGGTATGATGACACGTCTGTACTGCTTTTTTTTTCTTGGAGAGTTAAATGCTTTAAGTAGTCTCGCTGTTAAAAAGTTTGCACTTGTTTGTACGGGCCTGCAACACTGTAACACCCAGTCTATAGAGCAGGTCAGGGTTTCGGCAGCTTTCTGAAAGCCGTGCGCATTTTTTTCTTTTATTCTTTATTCTTTACTGACCAGTCTCGTGTTTGCTCGCAGCCCTCCCAAACCTCAGTTCGCCGGCTGGCTCCTGCAGCAGGTGGAGACGGGCCAGTACAGCGGCCTCTGCTATGTGGAGCAAAACAAGTTCAGAGTCCCCTGGAAGCACAACTCCAGAAAGGACTGCAATGATGAGGACAGCAAAATATTCCGGGTAGGTTTAACGATTGTGACACCTTAGGGGAAAGGCTTTTATGACTTAAGTTTGATAATATAATGTCTGTGTGTGTTTTTAATGGTGTGATGCAGTGCAACCACACAGTCAGATGCTTTGATTAAAGGAGGAAGTCAAGCAAAACAAACCATTTCCTTAGAGCTTATGTGCAAGAAACCACAGTAAACATGCAGCTGAGTTCAAGGGCGCAAAATATGATGAATAAGCCCTTAATAAGTGCTACTTAACACATTATACCCAAGCAAGACTTGGTCAGAATAGTTGACAAAGGTGTTCTTTGGCAGAACTGCATCTTCTGTTTTTACATGAAGCTGCAAATGTGGGATGTGTTTAAAGTCTCCCACATGTCTTTCGTTAGGAAATTGCTGTGCACTGAATAGCTCAGGTAAAGCTTAGGCAAATGTGGAGTACCTGCCTGAGTGCTTTTCCTCTTACCTGCGTGTGGTCCACAGGCCTGGGCAGTGGCCAGCGGGAAAATCAAGGAGTTCCCCAACAACAAGGCCAGGTGGAAAACCAACTTCCGCTGCGCTATGAACAATCTCTCCACGCAGTTCAGGATGATAAAAGACAATTCCAAAAATCCGGACGACCCTCACAAAATCTATGAGATCGTCAACACCGAGGGTAAGACGGCCAGGTCAGGAAACCACGAGGGCCTCCCCGCTCAAAACTCCCACGAGGATTCAGACATGGCTCCGGACATCTTCATCTCCCCCACAGAGGAGTTCCCCTCAGTAAATGAGGTGCAGTGAAAGCACTTTCACTTCTGTTAACTACTTATTGAACTACGTTTAATACTTTTTTTTTTCTTCCCACAGCACAATCTGCTTAATCATTTCGAGGCTTTGGATCTGGGCGCCCAACCAACAGGTATTGTTTGTACATTATTTGTACATTAGTAATCTCCTTTACTCGTGCGTGGTTCTTCGGTTGTTCTTAATAAAGGTGATAAGGGTTGTAATTTAACTTTCTATGTCAAACAGGGGAGGAAATGTGGGAAAATAGCTATGTCCAACATAACCCAGCTATCCTTGGAAGTTATCAAGCTGCAGCCGAGAACCTCCCACAGCTCCTACCAGAGGGTCAGTCGCCCTACATCGAGGGTACGTCGAGTCAAAGAAAACTAAATTATCTTGCTTACTCGTTTCTGTTTTTAAAATCTGATATATGTAGCTTTCTTTTTGTCTCTCTTTTTTTTTTTTTAAAACAGCAAATCCTACCCCAGTCTTCGGTTTACCTCAGCAGCCAAATCTGTGTGACCTGGAGATCTCCATCCACTACAGGAAACGAGAGGTGTTAAAGAGGACACTGACGGCCAACCTCCTCCAGCTCCACTACAACCACGAAGTCCCTGACTTCAGCGGACATAAGATCTGCTTCCCCACCACTGCGGATCTGCTGGACCACAAACAGGTACATCATCACATCAGCTGGACATTTGTTGTAACGCGTCTTAGAAACCTTCAGTAAACAATGTCTCATAATTCTGTCTTTTCTTAATCATGCATTTAGTTAGGAAAGCAAAATAGCTTTTTTAAATTTTTTATTAAAATCTTTCACAATCCTATTACAATCATTTCTGTATGAACTTAAAACTGAATATTTGAATATTCAAAATATTCTCTTGCTGCAATTAATTTGTAGATTAGAGTGATACATTTTTAAATAATAACATATTACCCCCCATTTAAAAAAAAAAAAATCATTTGATTTAACGGGTTTTTTTTAGGACTCTTTTTTTCTTGCTAGCCGTTCTGACCACAGCCTACTTTATTGCAGATTGAATACACCAACCGCATACTAAACAGCATCCAGCGCGGCCTGTTCCTGGAGGTACGAGATACGGGGATCTACGCTTGGAGGCAGGACAGATGTCATGTGTTTGCCAGCACCAGTGACCCCAGCGTTGCCCATCCAAACCCTCAGAAATTGCCCCAGAACACCATGGTGGAGCTCCTCAGCTTTGAAAAGTATGTTGATGGTAAGTACCGTATGAATTGCCACCTCGTGGAAAATATATAGAATTATAACTTACCGCTTCAGTATTTTTCAAACCAAATCATATTGTAATTGAGGCAAAGCTTTGACTGGTTTCTGTTTCAGAACTCAAACAGTTTAAGGAAAACCGTGGAGGCTCTCCTGAGTACACCATCAACATGTGCTTTGGAGAAAAGTTCCCTGATGAAAAATCTCTGGAAAAGAAGCTCATCGTGGTGAAAGTAACTGCCGTTTCCATTTTTTCACCTCCCTGTGCCATCTCCTTCTTTTAGCTCCGGTCAGGTTTGTATTGCAGTCTGGTTAAAAGTCCCTGTCCTGTGCCTTGCAGGTGGTGCCTCTGATCTGCCGGTACTTCCATGACATGGCCCAGATTGAGGGGGCGTCCTCTCTTCACAGCACCAACGTCAGCCTTCAGATTTCACACAACAGCCTCTTTGATCTCATCAGCTCTGTGTTTACCCTGCCAACGGCTGAGGAGCTGTCGGCCGCCATACCTTACGCCGACCACTTCTGAAATCTGATCCCTGTTCACTCCCTTGTCTGAAGCTCTGCTGAGAAAAAGCTGATCCGGCGACCTGAAAGCGTCACTCCTGCTAAAAGACAAATGAGCTGAATTCAAGTGGCTGCCGAGGACTTTGGCACAGTTAATCATCAGGACGTTTAATGAACTGCTTTTCACTTTAAGTGCACACACTGACCATTCACTACATGCTACTCGATTAGAAATAAGCTTTACAACACACTGACTGTTACATTCCTGAGCTCAAAGCTAAAACGGCTAGCGCACACACCTTTATGATCACTGTAGATGTTTGTTTCCCTCATGACCAACTGGCAAATATGGTTAAGTTTTACTTTTCTAGTAGGTCTTGCTTATCGAGTACATATTTATAGAACCTTTAAAGATGTAAATCTATCTTAAGTCAACACGTTTGTTTTTTTTACGTGGGTCAGATGTCATTGTCTCATTTGTGTGACGTTAGAATCCTGTTAACTTTAAAAAAAAATCTTATTCTGCTGAATGTCTCCTTCGTCACACAGAAATTACATTGTACACTGTGATAAATAACTTGTAAATGCTAAGAACAGAGATGTTCTATCAATAACGGATCTCCTGTATCACTGTATTTCCACAATGTTTGGAAACTGTAAAATGTTAATAAAATGTTTAAAACTTGAAAATCAAACAGTTCCTTTTTTCCTCCCAGCACACAAGGCATCAGACATTGAGAAATATAAATATAAAAATATGTTACCGCTTAAAACGTACAGTAAGTTCAAGTGTCATTAAAAAAAAAGAAAGACTTGGATTAGTTGGAAAGTAGTCGGTAGTGTGATCTGAGGTAAAAATAGCATCCCAGATGGGTCAAGTCATTTACAAGTAAAGATCAGAAGGTCTGTCACCACGTGAGACTCTGTGGGTAAAATGGCCAGCAGCTGCACAATCACACTCCTGGACATTTAACTGCATCTTAATATCACAGTAAAAAAAACAATTCTTAACTCAATCTATGTGAAATCGTCAGTACTGAATGTGGCTTTAAAACAGTGTGGGAGAAATCACTGCATGGGCTCAGTAACAACTGAGGCATTAAGTAAGCCAAAAAATTAACCAAAAACAATTTTCCATCAGTGATTTATTATTTGTGTTCCCTCTGAGAAACACCTGGCCTGTTTAATCAAGTAAAGGCAGAAAAAGAAAAACATTCAGATAAAATGAGCACCTGTTTTTTGTTTCGTTTGAGTCTTCAATTTCAAGTCTTGGCTTCATTAAGCCTTAATACACATGATGACGTACAATTAAAAAGGCAAACAAAGTAGTGTACAATAGATGACAAAATGTTGAACAACCAGGAATCAGTTTCTGTGAATATTTTAGTTCGAGAAGTAATATAGAGTTGTACTGTTCTCACTAATTAAAGGTTTAGGTTAAAGCTGTCAGCATGGACAAATGCCTTTACTCCTCTAAACAAGAGGCACATGCTAACTGCTGTTACCTGTCCACTCGCAAAACTCTGGGCCATAGTACTATAAAATGTTGCCAAAACAATTTAGCTAAATGTGTTAACGAGCTCAAATTAAAAACATGTTTTTGTTTGTATTGAACCCTATTTGATATGGCAACCTGAGGTTAGATTGTGATATAAGAAAAAGGGATATTTTTCTGGAGGAAATTAGTGTTACTTCTTGACATAATGACAGTATGTTTGTCTTAAAGTTTTTCCTGCTCCACAGTAGTATTACAAAGTGGGGAAAAAAAGAAATCAGACAAATTAAATCGATAAAACAAACAAAGAAATAGACATACTTTAAGATTAGCTGTGCTGTTTTGACACCAAAAACAAAAAAAAGTTATTTTTGTATAACCTAGGTTTTTCGATTTGAAGAAAAAAACATTCAGAAATGCCTTAAAAGAGTTTGATCATATGCTGGACTAGATTTAACTTTATTTAATTTATGTGGAAGACAGAAAACACAGACTTTCAAATATAAAACATAAGTCACACAACCTATAAACAAGAACCATTTATGCCGATCAGTCGCAACAGGCATCAAAGATCAAATAAACATACAGGCTATTATATCAAATCTCAATTATTTACAACTAAATCTAAAATTGTCCCATTTCTATACTGATAAATGTTTTACAAAAATTGCATAACAGCGTCTTTCACTAGAGCAACAAAACGTCAGAAATATGCACACTGCATACTTTTACCGTCATGATTAGGCAAAGTGTTTTGGACTCTCATAAATACCCCATCCCTCCCACAAAATATGGAAAAAAACAAAAAGAATCTTCACAAAACAAAAAAAACGCATCCTCAATGTGACATGCTTGACCACAGAGAGGGCTACTGGATTTATATAGCGTTCTCCTCTTCAGGGCTCCTTTGGGTCTCCCGTTAAGTGTCTGAGCTCTACTCCATATAGTCAAAAGACACGCGGAAAGTTTGGAGAAATCTAAATGAAGAAAGATGCTTTATCTTGGAACTGCACGCAAATTTAAGTTTGGCGCTTTACTGGGAGGGTTGTAGAGTTTAAGATAATGTCCGGGCATAGAACCCAAAGTCAAAGCCTGTTCTGGACCCCTCATGGACTGTCACTCATTTCCATTGCCTCCGTTTGTGCCTCAGGCACCTTCCCCGAATCCTCGCCCTTTTTATGTTTTCTAGCATGCTTGTATTTGTCCACATATGCCTTCACCAGATTTCCCACTTTCACTGGATTGATTTCGCCGCTCTTGCTGTGGCACACCTGGTGACCAGGAACATACGATCGTTAGGTAAAATAAGATCATCCCTCAGAAACCTACATAAAAGCAGTGAGCAGGCTCTCTTATTTTTATTACTCACCTTCTGGACTGCTTTGCGTAAAATCTCTTTGTATTCTTCCTTGTTGATGTCTCTCCTTTGGTAAAAAGGCTTGATTGCTAGCTTTACCTCCTCTATAGCTCTCTCCTGCATGTGCAGCTTTTTCAAATACTGTTGGCAATAATAACATCCTTTATGCCATGATCTTGTTTTCAACACAATATCATTACTTGGATAAGACTAGTGTGGAAGGCTAAAACTGTCAAATGCTTTATTTACCTTGTCTTTTCTCGATAAATCCTCTTCTTCCACCTCTCCTTGTTTACTGGGTGGTAACTCTCCGCGATGCAGACTAACAGCTTCCTTTTTAGAGGGGTCAATAACAGCTTCAGCAATGTCCTGTGGCAATCAAAGAAGATGTTATCATATTTTTTCATGACATCAAAAATATTGCTGGTAGTCATTGCAAGATAATTGATGTTTCAGGATATCTTATCTGTAAGGTTTATCCATAAACGTGATGTTCCTAAATATAAAGTGCAACCAAACAATACGATAAAAAGCTTTGGTTCCATAACATTGTGCTTCTCATTTCAACATTGATTTGTGCCTGTAAATCAAACACGGTTCTACTTTCGTTTCATCTGAAAATACTTAAGTATCCATCACGTGTCAGGCAGTTCGTTTGCTTTTTCTGTGTAGAGACTTCCCCCTTCTGGTAACACCAGGATACTGACACAGAACACCCATTTTAAACACAGAAAAAAACTGAATGGTGATGCTCCGACTCATTCACACCTGACTGGATGTTTGGACTGGAAAAGCAGGCCTGCGAGCTCCCTCCTGCTTCAGCTTCAGTTTATAGAGGGCCAGCTCTGCGTATGGAAAGAGAAAAGATTTAGTTGTCAGTCAGATAAAAAAAAATCCTGTGATGTCCGTTGAGAACACTCACTGCCTGCGATCTTCACTGACTTCGGCCCCTCTGGTTCCTGAATGTTCCACGTAACCCGCTTAACCTGTGTTTTGGACTTAGCTCCTGTTGCAGCGGTTGCCTGTTCGCCGCCTTCTTTCCCTTCCACTTGTTCCTTCTCTTGTTTGACAGTTGTGCCTCTCCCCTCTGTATGCTGAGATTTGGCATACTCCAGGTTGTCCAGCATGACATCAACATTGAAGTCTTCATCCGAGTCTAAAGACTCCTGTTTTACAGGAACAGGCAGCTCGGCTGAGTCCACTGACACTGCCTGAGGTGGGGATGGAGTGTCCCGGTGGCTGTCTGCTGACACAGGCGTAATGAGACTAGACAGTGGTTCAGATTTAATCACGGCCATTTCAAAAGTGTTTGTTTTAATGGGCTTTTCCTTTGCTTCAATATTCTTACTTAATTCCAAGTTAAATGAGGGCTTTTCTTCAGTCTTAATTGGTTTACTAATGGGAGAACCTTTCATATCCAAAGATAGTTGTTTTTCTTCCTTGACTTCTTTGAAATTCTTTATGTCGTTTGTAGTTTCAGGAGTTGTGGCCTGGCTCTCTGCTTGGCAGTTACCTTCTTCCTTTTTGATTTGAGGGGTACAGGTTTGTGATGGAAATTCCTTTTTAATAACTTTTCCCACACATTTTTCCTCTTTGATGTTTTTTCGAGACGGAAGTTTTTCTTTTTTCTGCTCCTGTGACTGATTCATGGAAGATGAAACGCCTGAAGTTTTCTGTGCAGCCCTGGACGATCGCCCTTCTTTCCTTTTCTCTCTTGAGCTGGATCTAGACCTCCTTCTGTTCTGGTCTTTAATGTGTGATTTTACCTTATTTCTGGAAGGGAGAGAAGAATGTTCCATTTTGGTATCCTTCCTCCTTTCTCTGGATCCAGACGTAGATTCTGAGCGAGCTGTAGCAGGTTTGTTGTTCTTGGATCTAGATGGGGACCGAGAGCGTGACTTTGACCTTGAGCGGGACCGACCCCGTCTTTCCTCTTTTGACGCTCGCCTTCCCTCATGGTCTTTTCCTTTGCGATCATTTCTCTCGTTGCTCCTTTGTTTTTTCCTCCTTGATCGCTCTCTGCTGCTAGAGCTGGAACGAGACCTAAAAGGCACACAAAGACAGACAAAACCCTTAACCGATCAACAGGTCAGCTTTAACGTTTCTGAATAACCAAGCACATGGTCACTGAATATTTAGCAGCATCCAAAGGATTTTCCAGAAAAATCTTTAAATGTACCTAGATCGTCTCTTCCTAGTCTCATCTCTGGATCGGGACTGGGAACGCCGTCTTCCTCCATTCCTCTGAGCCCTATCAGGAGATTTGGGCTGAGAGCTGTCTGATGTTGTCCTGTCTTTGTCTTTGTCCCTTTCCTTTTTTTTACTTTCCAGACCTGATGCATGATGATGTTCTCTTCTGATAATGTCTGTGTCAGAACTACTACACTGTTGCTCATTTGAAGCTTTGGAAGTTTGCCTCTTGAAGTCCGAGTCTCTTGATGGAAATCTGGAAGAGGAGGTGGAATCCCTTGGCTTTTTCTTGGAGGCAGCAGACCTGGATGTTGACGCATTATCCCTGTGATTAAGCTGAGATCTATGGGACACTCCAGCATATTGTCCATCATCATCTGGTTGTGCTTCTTTCTCAGCTTTTAACTGATCTAAGCTGTGATGAGCGGGTGGTGTACTGTTTGCTCTCTCTGAATTAGAGTAACTTCCAATGCTCCCACCACAACTTTGAGATTCCTCTGTGTCCTCGATTTTTGGTTCTCTTTTAACTTTAATGTCAAGGGATGACTGCGTCTCATCCTTCACATCAGCTAATTTTGATACTTGTTCAACTTTGATACGATCCCCTGAGAGTTTCATCTCTGTGGTATTCTGAGAACTTCCCGGCTCTTCCTGTGAAACTTTAACTTCCTGTGATTCAGTTTTCACTGGCACCAGATCCCACCTGCTTACTGCTGAGCCCCCCTTGTTCCCAAATGGAGAAGTCTTTTGCTCATGTGTGACTCGCTGAGGGCTGCTATTCAGGTTTATGCTGTCAGCTTCATCACCTGAGCTGCTTGAATCAGACAGAGTGGGATTAAAGGGATCATATATATTATCACTGTCTTGCTCTTTACTACGTGATGCCAGCAGCATTTGTTTATCTTTGTGCAACTGTTTCTTTTTTGCTTCATCTTCCTTTTTTCTCCCTTGTTCCTGCATGAAGCTTCCACTCACTGAAGACGATGCCATGTTTAGTCGCCGAGCTTGCCAGGAGTTCCCACTAGAATTAATGCGAAAACTCACAGCTGATGAAGATGAAGAAGATGAGGTATACCTTGGCTGGCTCGCGGAATTGCCAGAGGAGGAGGAAGAAGAAGAGCTGGAGAAAGCTGATGATGAGCTTGCTCCATCAGACCGGTGTCTCTGGGCCTGACCGCCACCTTGGCCCTTTTGCTGGTCGACACTTTGCTGCCGTCCTTTGTCCCCAGAGAAGCTGTTCATGTCAGGCATGCCGTAGCCATTACTACTGGTAGAGGTACATTCACTTCCCCTACCACTACTACTGCTACTACTTCTACTACTACTACAACTGCCACCTTGATTAGGACTGTTATTTGTGGCATTGCTGGTCTCCCTTTTTATTTTGGGTATTCTTGGAAGCACTGACACATCTACCCACATGGGCTTGTGAAACTGTGATGAAGCCATGTCTTTGCTTTTGAGGTTAGACTCAACAGATGAGAAAGTGGCCGCCCTTGGGGCCCCTAATTCATTGATCCCCAAGCGACAAGGAGGAGGGGTTGATCTGTTTGGCCGACAGGACTGAAAACTAGGATTCCTTCTTTGTGGTACATCAGGATGGGGAGTTGGTTGTGTCTGGTTTGATAAGAAGGGCGTGAAGGAGGATAAATGAGATGAATCCGGGGTCAAATGTCTGTTCACAGGGCTGTTAGACGACCCTGGTAAATCTCCAATGTAGCTGTCTCCTACGTTTGGTGAAATCTCTGGGTTGATGAGGGCACTGGCATCGCCTGAGCTATCATTACTCCTGTTACATGGTAGTGATGGAGATGGTGTCACTGTAACCAAATATTAGAAGAAAAAAAACACAAAGACAGAAGACTTGTAAGGCACTAATTTTGATAACAGTAACTACATTCCTTATTGTATCATTTCTAAGATGTTGACATATTGATAAATCCATTATGACATATACTATCAACAACTCCCATGTTTGAAAATTGATTATCAATTATTTGCAATTAGATACTGCACAATTTACCTGAAGAATTGAAATCTTTGTTTTGCAAATATACTTTTATATAAAAGAGGAAACATAAAATGAAACATGAATTGAAAGACAGTACAAAGTTATTTCTACAAAACACACATTCTGTCAATTCAAGTAATAAGCAAAGATTACCCTAAAAATGTGTCCCATACACTTACGTGGCTTAGTAGCTTTCAGAGAACCATCTCGACTTATGACAACATCAGAGCTGTCCATCAACAGCATGCTCTGTCCTGACAGGATGCTGCCCAGCAGATCAGGGACTGGAGTTGCCTCCACAACAGCTCCTGGCTGTTGGACATTGACACCCCTCCTGTAAAACATTTAGTGGACTCTCTTAAGTACATGATAACTAATGAGGCTGACTATTTTTTTCCATCTTTCATTTTATTTTGTTTTTCAAAAATGTGATTTTGTTCACGTCTGTTTGTGAAATTTCATGGAATATAAACTAATCTAAAGCTTTATGCAGCACTTTGAGTCAGCCAGCTCCTACTTCGTTTCAGAACTTTTACCACCTTTTGGGAAAGAAACAATCAACAACCAATGTATGAGAATAAATACAATTAACATAATGTGTATGTGACAATCTGTCCCCTCTACTGCTCATCACTGATCTGCAATGTAGCATTATCGCCCAAAAAATACATAGCTAAATATCTACTCTATTCAGTCTGTAATACAAATGTTAAGAAGCTAAATAAATAAGAAACTGATTAAGTATACAAAAAAAATACAATTCAAATCAAGAATATGAAAAATCTTCATTTTAGATATGTTGCTAATAATCCACAGACTGAAGGATTGGTTACCTGGACAGGCTTGCGGTGACCGGTCGAGCCACGGGCTGGTGAGAGCGAAGAGCAGAGTGAGAGATCCCTCGCCTCCTGGCCTCCAACAGGGATGTAACGCGGGCCTGCTGTTCCTCCTCCTCTCTGTTCAAATAAGTACCGTATATAGAATTATATTTACATAATGCTTAATGCTAATATTTTCACTAACATGCAAATACTGTCCTGAAACTTGTGCAGGTGTAAATGATCCCATTCTGCATCAAGCTCATGGATTTGATTACTGATTAATTAATGAGAAGGCTGATGAAATCTACATTTGCAAATCATTTTGGGCAAATCAACAAATAGCACAAATAAGGCATCGGGTATTTTAACACAACAAATGAACACAGACACAGAGAAGAGGAAGCCTCCTTACCGTTCCACAAATGGATCCAGGTCAAATGGATCTCCATAGATAGAGAGAGATGCCGCACCTATGTCAGCACGCATGTTGCTTAACGTGTGCTCGGACGGCCTGTATACTGTAGGAAGTGAAGAGCTCTTCTTGTTCTTCACAATGCCAAGATTATTAGCAATGCGGCTCCTAGGAGTTGCAGTCTTTTTCTCCCACTATAACAAAACATAGGTGATAAGTCCCTTAACAAGAAATATGTCAGACATAATCTGTTTATTGGTCTAATTAAGATTTAGGATGTATATGGTGAAATGTTAAAATTGTTTTAATAAATGTTCCTGGTAACTAAACTTTGTGTCCAGCAGCACAAAGGGAAACTAAATATCCTGTCCTAATGAAAAGTCAAATGCAGTTGTCTGATCGGCTGACTGAAAATGAACAAGAAACATTTACTTCTGCAGCCACCACCCATCTGTGCTCCATGGGATTGGCTGCATTTGGGTTTTAAATGTTCTTTTTACCAAGTGAGACTGACAAAGAAAAAAGCTGACTTCAGTCGCATTCATGTGGAATAAGATTCAAAATTTGTACTAGAATAATAAGAAAGCCAAAGTATCATCTGTTCCTGGCCAATATTGTGAATAAAAGCCAGCTTTGTAAAAAAACTGCTTTGATCTATAAAACTGCTCTAAATTAAGACACATGTTGCCCTGTCAGCCATGTAAAACTGAAACTGTGAGCACTCATAAGTTCTATGCTTTTAATATTTTGTGAACAACACAATGCAAATGCATTACAATGCAAAAATAACAAAACATATACATCAGTACTATTAAGGTTTCAATACTGATGTTGGTTAACTTACGAGCTTTTTTCTGGATTTAGTCCTCCTTACTCTTCGTTTCCTCCTAACTCCCGTGCTAGCCATTCGCCCATTTTTACCCTTTGCAGCAGATGTCTTCTTTCTTTTCACCTTTCTGCGCTTTCCTGCATAATCAATAATAAAAACCATTATCAGAAACAAGTTAAAGCCTTGAAGAACGCTTTTGTTCATCTTCTACACTTGATCATATGTTCATTTATCATTGAAATGCTAACAATGTTTTGGAATCTGTTATTCATGGGGTCATTTAGATGCAACACAAACATGAGACAACAATGAAGGGCATTGCGACAGCGCAATGTGGTTTTGGTTTGAGCATTTGGTATTTACAATGTAAATGATGACAGAAAAATTATTAAATTACACATTTGTTGTAGCTGCGTTTTTAAAATGAGTAAGATTCTCATGAGGTACTCAGTTTGTTTGCCAGCTAAACTCAGCTTACTTAGAACACCAGCTGTGTAGGTGCTAAAATCTGAACAGTTAAGAGGCAGCAACATTGAACTGACATACAAAAAAATAAACCAAGTAGGGTCAAGCTGAACCGCAGTAGGTACTAATTGAAAAGACAATTAGGCATGTGTCCTTACCACTCCTGCGTCTGGATGAGATGTGGGCACGAGGTGTGAGGTCCCGTACATAGACAGCTGTGTTGAGTCCTGCCACTACAGCATTTATGGTTTCATCCAGCCAAGTTGATTGCATCAGATATGTTGGTGCCAACTACATAGAAAATTGTGGCATTATTCTGCTGCTTGTTTTGTAGTTGCAAACAGTCAAGATAGGAAAACTCATGCATGACTGTGCTCTCTCACAATCACCAGCTGAACAGTAAATATTATCCACACAAACTGCTCAAGCTGTTAATACTCTCTGTCAGCTCAGTTTGTACACCAGCAAAGTTTATTTGTTTACTTCACTATACAACACTGCACATACACTTGCTGTTGAGAGGTTAGGAAAGTAGCCATGACAAGAGCGCCACGCCTCATGCCAAACCTGGGATGTGCGTGCCTGTGTGATGCGATGACGGTTGACATTGGCTCGAACCCTCTCGCTCTGCTGGGTGCGGGCAATAGCTCTTGTAGGACCTGCAGCACGAGGTCGGGATTGACTGGTGGCAGGACGGGCAGTAGAGGGAAGGCTATCGGCATCACTGAGTTCCTCAGCTGAACCTCCTGAAACAAGAAGATTTAAATGTCTGATTTTACAAAGTTATCTGTGCTCAGTCTAGAGTTATTCAGAAAATACACGTTACCTTTGTATACAAAGTCTTTCAAAAATCCTAACTCATTTAGAGAAACCTGAACATAAGAACTAAAATTTCATCCAACAATATTTCAAAACGACACTTCAAAAACAATCGTATTCAAACACATACTCAACACATAAACCAAAACACACAACAGAAAAAAAAAAAACGTTCAGTGCTCTGAATTTATACTGCATTTCTCATAGCTTATTCAATTGTGAAAAGTGCATCATAGGACAGCCCAGTTAAACCAATCAGATTCATACACCTTTCTCTATCATGCATCACGAGTACATTGAGAGTAACATGGGACTTATTATCTTGCACAAATACTTTGACATGTTCAACTTAGGAAAGTTCTAAAACAAGTGAAACGCCAACTTCAGGAACTGGGGCAAATGGCTTGATAGTCAAAACAGAAAAAAATTTACTCCAAATGAGGCCATGATTCCAAACTATCCCTGAACAACTGAATAACCCATGTCATATACCTTTGTAGTTACTGTTCATTTTCCAAAGAAAACAAACAAAAAAGACTTACTGGAATGGCGGCCATGTGCCTCACACTCAGGACAAAACCATTCCTCCACAGGAACAGAATCAAGAGGAGGAGTGAGGCACTCCATGTGATACCTAAGGAGCAAAAAGTCTTAATTCAAAATAAACTTTAAGATAGTCAAAAGGGGAAAAACTGCAATACACTTGATAAAACAATATCTATCTCACCCTGCATCACAACCATCACAGAGCAAGAGGCGATCCTCCCGGTCGCTGCCCCCACACACCTCACAGTTGGTTTGCTCCAGGTCCAAATCTACAGTTTCCTCTTGACTTGCCTTCGCAGGCTTTTGAACTGTAACCTGAAATGGGCAAATACAGTACAACAATGACACAACACAATTTTTTGGGTGCAACATATTTTGTTTTTTTAATTATATTTGACATCTTATGTAAAAGAAGCTGAACTTACAATTTTCTTCACTTTTCCTCCGTAGCATTTCCTAAGGTATATGCTGCTAAAGGCAATGCGGTCTACAGGACAGGAGTTTGCATTCTATATGTGGAGGAAAGAAACAATAAGCAATACATGACTTATTTATTATCCTTCGCCATAGATGGTCCTAATTATGAAAACCAGAATATCATTCTTTGTCAAAAGGCTCTTTTCACTGGGGTTATACGCTACTCGGTCAGACCCACCTTAGCCCATTCAAGGATGCAGTCGAAACAGAAGTAGTGCTCACAGCTCTCTGGTGTAGCAACAGGCTGGCTGCTGAATGAGTTGAGGCAGATGGGACATTTATCACTGTCCTCATCTGAGCTCATTCCCGTTACGTCTGCAGATGTTCCCCCAAAAGCTCCATCCTCAGGCTTAGGATCTGCATCCTCCTCGTCCTCCTCCTCTTCCTCTTCCTCCTCCACCTCATCTAAAAGAAGTGGGAAGAAATAAATTATTTACTGTATTATTCAAAGAACACTTGCAGTGGATACTGCATTCATGACTAAAGGAGAATTATGGTTTGTGTGTCACTCTTACCATACTCTTCCTCCTCTTCCCCATTTCCTTGATCATCCTCATCTTCATCATCACTATCAGATTCACCTTCGTTAGACTCCGCCTCCAAGTCATCCGAGTCATCTAGGATAAAAAAAAAACCGACAAATTAATTACATCTTTATTTTTAAACACTAAAATTGAAACTGAAACATTTCACACATTAAGCTACCTGAAATGGCCCACACTGCAGCTCTTTTTCCCTTATTGTGGGACGTACTGGGGTTGATCAGCTCATCTTGGCTGTCATCTTCATCCATGGCTGACCATCAGAAAAACATCAGGGAAATTGAAGAATTTACCTAAAATTACACTTCGGAGACACAAAAGAATTGACAGTGTTTAAAATAAGGGGCAAAAAAGATACCCTTCTTGTTTCCATAAGAATGTTTCCTGTCATTTTCTGTTCATTTAACGTTCAATATATTTAAAAAAAAAAAAAAAACGGTATTTGCAAACATCCAATTTTACCCATCATGCTGGTGGAACATATTTAAAAAATACCAGCAAGTCAGCTCGAACAGATGATTTGGTATTATATATTACATTCCTCCCGATATTAGGGGAATGATAACCATGTATTATGAACACCAATGATTTAGGGGCGCTATTACATTTTCAGACCAATGCACTTATTACTTATCCAAATGTATGATACTTTTTTATGAATATTCTAGCCAAAGGGAAGGAGAAAGTATTGCAACTGGGACCTGATTCAAAACATACTGACATTTCTTTTTTACAAACATTACTGCAAAATCAATTGATTAAGTAGGTTAATTGTTTGTTTTTTCTATCTTGCACATAAACAGGAAAATGTTACCAAACGCTGAATAACTAGCCAACAACAACTTCCTTGTGCAAAAAGCTACATATGATGTAAACAAAGAGGAAACCTCGGAACCTAACTGTTCTTTTGCAAGTTTTTGTGAGGCATGTGCATGCAGCACGAATGCAGATATCAATTTTGAAGACATATGTTATGAGTAAGATAAAGTGGCAATTGTGTAACCTTGCTACAACTGCTTAAATAACATTGGACAGTAAAAAAAAAAAGCTTCAGAGTAGCACGCTAGCTCGCTCGTTATAGCTAAAATTAGCTAACGTCACCTGCAAGCTAGTTTTAACTGAAGGAAAACGCTCAAGGTGCCGGTACATTTGCTTAAATTCCCTATGAAGCCCGTGTAGCTTCAACGTGACATTAAAGTGTTTTGGACCAACTCAGAACCTACCCAATTCAGAGGTGTAAGGCGTGTTTGGAGAGATTTCAAGTGTCCACGGTTGTTGAGTGACACCACCGGCTGGCAAATGACGGAAATGGCCGAATGCACTTCGACAGTTGTGACTCTTAAAGAAACAGTGTCCACCCAAAGCGTCAATGGTTTAAATCAGAAATATAACTTATATACAGTATAATATATATAGATAGATATAAAGAAAACCTGCTATTTTACCATGTACAACTGTCAAAGTCGTGCCATTGAATATCTCATGACATACAAAGTTATGTGGCCAGTTGTATACATCTACTAGATGCATATTACATTGTTTTATTTAAGATAGATATAATCTAAACAGATAACTTTTAGATTTTGGGGAAATAAAAAAGTGAGACGGACGCAAATCAACAATACAGCTATTTGCAAATGCGGCCTTGCCATTTCCGGCAGATAATATCATGAAGCTTCTTTTAAATGACATTTTATTTTCATCAAAATAAAAGAGCTTGAAATCTTTTTAATTTGGAATCTTTAAAACATGAATCTGACGGCCCATCACTGTGAAAATTGAATGGGAATATAACAACAAAATCTAAACCACATCTCAACAAAATGACATTGTATGGATTACTTAGAGTTATCAATTCATCAACAGATCAAATATTGAATAAAACAGTGTTTAATTTATTTTTGCCTGAACAGTTTGATATACAAAGCATATTTTATCGGTCCCAACATCAGGTTACCACCTTGCATTGAACACCGAAACATCGTAAAGCATGAATGAATTGTCCTACGGTCTATGCTTTGCTTTCCATGCACCTGTCGTCCCCTGGTGGTCAATCCTAAATCACAAACTGGCTCTTACGTAACAGCGAGTAAAACGCGGACTATTAAAAAGCCATGTGATTCCTGGACTGAATACTCCAGAATATGTTTGATTGAAGAAAACTGCTCAAAATGACGACGAAACTAGGATGAGGAGAGTGCCTGAATCAAATTTGATTATTGGTGTTAGAAATAATCAGATACATTTTAACTTAATGAATGGAAATAATTATTTCAATTACAATTCTTCCAAATAGTGTAATTATGTTCATAAATAATTTGTGAGCAGATCTAAAATGAATTATGTCAGTAGTGGTATTTTATTATAGTGGTTTTATTATATCTTTACATTCATCATTATGAGGGACAGATTATATTGACACATTTAAAAGGCATTCTTGTTGACCTTTTTCCCCTTTTTCTAATGTGGGGAGCAACAATCCATTCACAGTTTAAGTTTCTAAATTGATACGATGTTACACAACTTGGCAATGATGTCAGGAAGTCCTGAACTCTGACTCCGTAAATAATTGAGTGTTTCTCCTCCTCCTCGTCGTCATCATCAGATCAGACTGTCATGCAGCATCCTTGGTACGTGCACAGCCACACTCAGCTCATGGCAACACTGTACACAAGTAAGCCGAGTTCAACCACTTCACACTGCAGGGGTCGACGTGCCCAGAGTGATGACTTCGTTACGGTCATTTAAAACATCCTTAGTGTTGGTTGTCAAAATTTGTCGAGTTGGTGAGCGTAAAAAATAGTTTGAAAAATATTTGAATGGAAAATGTTCACACAGGGAAGGAAATTGATAACAGGGTAATGGTTCAACCCTGATGTACGACGTGCAGAACTGAACGCACCGCACCCCAACTACAACTCTGCAAACCGAGAAAACATGCTGTTCGTGAACATCCCGCCTCCCAGAGCTTTGCATACGTCAACTCCCCCCGATGGGCGGGACTTGTTATGGAAACGCGGCAGAGGATAGGCTGAAGTGGATGCCAATTTCTGCGTAATTTGCATAAACAGGTCGGGTTGCAGATGCAGGGGAGTGGGCAGGGTTGGGGCAGTGCAAGTGAACTGAACTTCTCTTCTCTTCGGTGTTGTAGGGAACATTATATTCCTAAATGCACCTAACTTTAAAATCTCCCCAGATTTTAGAAGAAAAAAATTGGTTTTGAATATATTGATAGAGAGGGACCTTTTAGAGAGAATGAAAGATATTTCTTAGTAAAGAGAAATATTCCTAAGGAAACTTGGGACCGGTAAGTAGCTTCCTTTATTTGTCACTATTCTTTAATATGCGTACTGCAATAAAAAAAATAAAAAAAAGACCTCGTCCACCATCTCGGTTTATTTTCATTTCAATTTATCTGAAGTTGTCAAATGGGATTATGTAATTATTTTTTATTCTGGGAACTTTTTCTTCATGTCATATTCACCATTACACAATTACATCGGTGATTGTCCTAATCCCATACACAGGAATTCACAGGAAGTAAGATGTAATTTCATACAGGTGTCTGTTACAGTGCTGGAAGAATATAATTATTATTTTTTCACATTTTCTTTATCATATTAATTTTTATATGGTGTCATTTTCTTTGAAATCACAGATTGATTGGGTACATCCTAATGACCCAGCCTTTTGTTTGTCATTCACAGACCGATGCCTGAGATCTAAAAGCAGGTAAGCCACTGACTAACGCACATTGTGTCAGTTTCCAGTTCCACTGTGCGTGTGACAGCGGCTAACCTGGTTTTGGACATGCCTCTCACTGCGGTTCGTCTCAGACCAGCCACAGCAGGACCATACAGACAACTATCTCCAAGCAGATCTTGATAATGTCCTGTACAGCTGCTGGGAAAGGCCTGCTCTACATGACTGCCCTCCCAGTGGTCTCCAGCTGTACTGAAGCCACCCTCCTACTATGCTCATTTGCCTTATTTAGGACCTGTGGCTCCAAAAGGAGCTGCAGCACCATATGGCATCAGTTGAGACTGATGGTGAGTTTTGTTTCAGTTTCTGTTTCAGAGGTTCTGTTTCAGCTGAAGTTCCTGCTCAGTTCGCTCGAACTTCACTGGTTCTTCAGGAGGTTCCCAGAGGCCCACCATAAAAATGAGCGTTACTTAAAGCCAATAAGTTTGTATTCTTGGACACGATGTACAGACATTAAAAATATGGTTATGCTTCTTATCATTTTCATGAAATTATGTGTAGTTAGTTGACAACTCCCGTATTATCACAAACCTGATCTTATCGGTAAAGAAAAATACACTTTATGTAATGTTTGAAAGTATAAACAGTAAAAAGTAAAGTCTCTAACCAAATCAGTAGTGGCATCATCTATAATGCTTTCCATAGAATTATGTAAACCGCGTCCGTTCAGCACACCCATGTTTAACATCATGTGAGCTAAAAGAATCTTTGTGACACAGAGGAACATAAGTGGAGAGCATGTCAGACACATTAACTTGCGGTCCTAGTCATCCTGGTCATCATCAAAATGTGGGACGTGCAAATGCTCACTCATCCACAGCACATGAATACTTTCCAAGACACACAGTCCCTGTTAGACGTACATATTTATCAGCTATGCTGCAGCACTGGTCAGTTGTTCCGCTTTACATGCACCTGAAAGGCAGATTTCAGCTGAGTTAATGTGGAGTGCTGTTGTGTGATCACAATAACACCCTCAAGACATTCTAATCTGTTAATGTCCCGCAAGAAGGGAACTATTTGAGTTTAGATATGAACGTTACATGTGCTCCGTTCTGCTCGTAGAATATGTGGAAAAACCACGACAGCATCGCACGTCCGGTTATCTGAAGTCGGCACAATTGGTGTAAATGTCTCTCAGGAATTATTTTTTTTTTATTGAGATCATAAGGAATCACATGATTTGGCTGACTAAATATCATCCATGCAAATAAAACAAGGAGGAAGAATACAGAGGGTCTGAGTTTCTTTTATTATAGCAGTGCGTTTGCAGTGTTTCCCATGTCCACTGGTAGGCAACAGAACCCATCAGAGCTTGTCCAGCCAGTGGGAACAAAACACGGATTTGAAGCTTAGCTAACCCCTGCAAAGCCAGACAGATCTAAATCTTCTCAGTATAATCCAATTCAGCATAATCAATCATTGTCAAACCAAATCTGGCATTGTAATGTAGCTCTTAATTCCAGCCTATTGTCAGAAGTTGACAATGCTGACGTGTTGAAGCCGATAGGACTGATTTAAACGATGTCTGGCGGCACTGTTCTCTTTGCACCTATTTCAATGGAAAAGAAAGAAATATGTGCTTTGCTTGGAGTTTCACCTGCCGAGTGCCAGTACAGTATTTTTAGAAGCCTAAAGGGTATCAGTCTGGGGTCAGCCAGAGCACTGGGGAGGCTCACATCACTCAGTGTGTGAGAGGCAGCATATTTACTCTCCAGGGTAAACAAACAGGAAAGGGGTGGGGGACTAAAATGTTGAGCAGCAACTAAGGGATTGTGTCTTTATCCTTCTCCGTGCTGATGTATGATCACTGAAGGCCATCTGTAGCAACACATTGGCTCCCTTTGGGTTTTGGGTATCTTAAAAGAGACTTACAAAACAGCTTGGTCTCATACTTTGTTCTGTCATCAGATGTCCTCTGGTGATATAGGAAATAAAGCTGGATCAGTATCCTGACAGCACGAGCATTATAGGAAGTGCGACAGGGTGAACTCGTTATCGGCCAGCCGTGTCAAAAGCTTTCAAATCCGCTGTGTACGTCTGCCTCTATCTGTGCTTCTGTAGAGGGTCTACGGTGGATCCTTACACCAGCAGCGGCTGTGATGACAGGATGTTTACCTCCGCATCCATGAGCGCATTTTATGGACTTCCACCCGGCCACCTGTGAAGAGCAAATTTAAAATGCCCAGAAATCCTCCTGTGGCAACGAGAACACGGCACTGTATTTTACAGTTGTGAGTTGTTATTTACGGCCAGCTTTTTTCAGTGATGCACGTTTTCACTCATACTTTCATATTAAACGGTGCTGAAATTAAAAAAAATTTAAAAACAGATTTAATTTAAAGAGATTAAAGAATAATCAGGCCCTGCAATGGACTCCAGTTCTCCCCGGGACCACATTATGGAATAAGCGGTAACGATAATGGATGGATGGATGGATAAAGAATAACCACTCACCAAGTATTAACTAAAACACAATACACATTTTATTATATTTAAATACATTGTAATCATTTGTCAGTCCAAAGGTCCCTAAATTATTAACATTTCAGACAACTCTTTTAAAGTGTGTACAGTAGCAAAAATCTGTAAATATATTTTTCTTATTCATATACAGTGTACTCATCGTGACTTGAATGATAAATGGAAGTGTTAGAAAGAAAGGGTTAAATAAGAGGTGACGATGACAACAGAACAACTGTCCCTTGGCCCTGCGGTCCATGTTTTATCTCCATGACGACTCTCGGGATGTCAGGACTGCAAGACACACAAAAATAAGTGGGGATGATGATCCCTTTGTTTGGGGAAAACACTTTTCAGCCAAAAAACAACTACGAGAGACGTGGATGAAGCAAGATATTCACACGCACTTTGGGGAAATGCAGGCTGACGGAAGACCAGTCACCGACAGTTTGTGGACTGGGACTGAATAGTATCAGTCCTTATTACAAGCACTGGGATGTCCCCTGTTTAAAAAAACAACACACATTTGTGTATCTTCTCAAAGAAAACAGCACAAATGGATTGGAAGCTGCACACACAGACACACCATTTTAACCTGACAGCGTTGTATGGAGATGTAGTCTGATGAAATAAGTGCATTGACTGAGTATATATTGATTAAAATAGTCAATTTCAGATAATAGTGATGGAAATTGCTCACTTGCTAGGACTCAGGTGAGTGAGCTTATCAAAGTCGAGACTACAATGAGGCTCCATGTAAGCTGTGACAGGCCAAATATCAAGTGTGATGAAAGAAACAGATAGGATTACATATCCATCCCAGGGGATGTAAAGATGGGTATAAAAGAAAACAAAAAAAACAGCCGCCTGTGGCTCTACATGTGAAATGTATCTCTTTTAACAAGGACTTTTGTAAAAAATAGACTCTCCCAAAAATAAGTCTTCAATCAGGGAAAAAAGAGGGCAGACAGATACATTTCTCTGTAGGCGCACAGGGACCGAGTCTCCACACAGGGGGATGGGACAGTGCAACACGTTTTGCAGAGCCCCGCGTGCAAGGCTCTTGCTCTTTGGAATCCAAGCATCACCAAAGTACAAGGCGTTGTACAGATACATGCCCTCACAGAAAAAAAACTGTACCCCCACATGAAAGGCCATCAGTCCCATTTTGTTCTACATCACAGTAAAGGAAACACACACGCACAATCAGAATGTCAACCAAAGTATTCCCAGGGAGACTGATGTGTTACACCAAAATATAGAGAAGAGCAGTTGTTGATAGTTTGATTATTGACTTGAGGCTGAGGAAGCCACTCTGAATTAGAAGGTGGGATTAGCAGCAAATTCTAAGATGCATTACAGAAAGAAAAGCAGCTACAATTAGTCCAGTAGCAAACAGCGGGAGGGCAGGAGGAGGAAGAGGACGGGCAGGAGAAGGAACAAGAGAGGAAAAGAAAATCCCAAATAATTAAACAGAAAATACTGAGATGATGAGGAGGGTTGCAGCTGTCAAAAGCAAGGGATAGTTATCTGGAGAGGAAAGAGAGCTTTACGTGGAAAAAAATAAAGTCTTTCAGCCTTTTAAAGTCGGGAAGTTGCAGAGCCCGCCACCATACAGATGCTTTCGCTACCCAACGCCATCGACAGCTGAAGCCTCGAACCCAGTCGAGCTGGGGTGGAAGTTATAAGGTCAGGGGCTCTGAGACCAGGGGCTGGACAGGGCGGGGGGTGCGGGAAGCAGCGGGGTCTCACACATACACACCCTCGGGGTTGAGACTGGACACTAGAGGGTTTTGGAGGTTTCGGGGATGTCCGAGGAACTGTTTGGCGGTGGGACGAGGCGGAGACTCCACGGGGGTTTGGCTGCGGCCTGTCGGACAGAAACACAACTTCAGCGGACCCTCCTTGGCTCTCTGATAGCGGCTGGCCAGATCCCCGGAGCCCGCGCTACCATTCCTGTAGCCCTCCTGCAGGAACTCGGCCAGTTCCAGCTGCTCCAGCTGCTCCTGCAGCTCGGTGCGCGAGTGGCTGTGCGCCGGCAGGACGCCCGCCTGCTGGATAAACTGCTGCAGGTTACACTGCCTCAGCTCCTTATTCAGCTCCTCCAGCTCCTCCTGTTTCGCCTGGAAAAAAAAAAGACAGATGAGAACAAAGAACAATTGAAAGCCAGACGCCATCATCGGTGACTCACTGATGACTGACACCAGGTTTCCCTGGCAGTGGAAGGAGATGAGACGGGGTATGTGTGTGTACTCTGTGTGTTCCCATGACGGCGAGCTGTTTCTCACATCAACCACAAGATGGCGGCACAGTCAACGGGGCTAGCGTCGAATCACTGGCGGAGAAAATGGTCAACCGTGTGAGAATTGGACCGGTCTGAACGGGCAGGGAAACAGCCAAGGAGAACGATTTTGATATTCTCGGAGTTCTACAGCAGGTGAACGCCAACGCGCTCGGCAGCCGCGGTTCCAGAAGACGGGAAGTTGGTGTGAAACAGTCGGGCTCCAGGCCGCAACTCTCAGCGCCAATCGACCTGTCCCCATCGACTGTCCATTTGAGCTTGATCAATGTGTTTGCACACAGGACAGAAATAAGCAGCAGCCGGTGTGTGTGTGTGTGTGTGTGGGTAACTGCTGATGGACGGAGGAAGCCTGCTGAGGCAGCTCACACCTGCAGGTCTGCCCTCCATTACCCTGATGACAGCAGCGCTGTGCTCATCAGCTCACACACTTTACACACTCGGCCGGTCGGCTGACTGATGACTGACGTTAACCCCTTTTCCATTCTCTGCCAAATGAGCTCCATCGCGCTCCGCCAGGCCGCCACCGTTCCCCTTTTTCCTCGGTAATCCGTGCTACGACTGTCCGGCCGGCTGGGCGATGCCGGGTTCCTCCCTGCTGGCGGGACATGTATCGCGCTGGCGTGTGAAACCAAAAACCTCACACATCTGCTCCTCCGCAGATCGCCCGCAGGTATCGGACTGAATTTCTGTCTGTCCCATCCACTGAGCAGTAAGCCTGTCGACTTCACCGTTACATTTCGATATGTCCCAGCAAGGCTGAGTGACTGAGGAGCAGATAAGCTTATAATTAAGGTTTAATCACTTTTCCAGCCACTTTTAATTGAGACTAAACATTAGACCTTATAATTCCGCCTTCTGCCATCGTTACACGGAGGTGGAAGTGAATTTCCATTAGTCCTCTGGCTGAAACTAAGACTATGAAAAGCACACCAAAGTCCTGGGTTTCGTGTGGGTTATAATGAAGCTTGCGTTACACTTTAAACTGGGTTGGGCTTTTATTGAGACACCCACGAGCACTGAAAATGGAAAAAAAGAATCACCATAAACTACAGCGTGCTGAGGGTGGGGAAATTCAGAAGGTGAGCTTTCGTTATACAGTACAGTAAACTCCATTAAAAACCATGTATTCAGAAAATGCAAAGATGACACCTGCCAAACTGGTTTAGCGACTCTATAAATAAAACATTTCCCTGCGTGTTGGGATATGACTATGCAGTATTCATGTCCAATGACAATGAATTTCATTTCAGCCGGAATTCATCTTTCTACTGTTGAGCGTCTCTGCAATGTTGTTTGTCTGCTGCATTATGCAGGCAGGAGGGGAAGTGGGTTTACAGTAATGAAAAAAGAGCTTCTAGTCTGCATCCCTCAAATGACACTTCGGGGACTGATGTGGATTTACGGCCCTTTTTTTGTTGTTGCCAGAACCGTGACCTCTCTCCTTACCTGCAGCATAGATTCTGCCTTCCCCAGGGCCTTATCGGTCTCGGATAGCTGCTCCTTCAGCTCTGTGCCGTGCCTCTCCTGGTTCCACAGCTCCGCTTTCACGGCGTCGAGCGACTCCTCGGGCATACTGGCCTTGATCTCTGCCTGGCTCTCCCGCTGGATCTCTTGCTCCAGCTGAGCGGAGCGAACCGAGAACTCGTGGAGCCGACGTCCGCAGTCGTCCAGCTTGGAGTGGAGCTCCCCCAGCTTCCTCCTCATGCCCCGCTCTCTCTCCACCTCTGTTTGAAGCTCTTCCTCCCAGTACTGCTCGTGAGCGAGTTCGGCCTGGTTCCTGCGCATCAGCTGCTCCAACACGTCCATCTCTTCTTGCAGACGAGCGTCGGCCACCGGCGAGGGACATGGAGATGGGGAGGGACGCTCCCAAGGGTGGGACTCCCTCTCTAAGCCCAGCTGGGCTTCAATGGCTCTCAGTCTCTCCTGTTGCTGAAGAACTTTTCTAAAAACCTCCTCTTTGGAGGTGCCTACAGGTGGAGAGGGAGAAGGGCATGGCACATGAGGGGAGACGGGGCTGGGTGAAGGGGACGGGGACGCCCTTTGCTCTGGGGAGTCCCGAGGTGACCTCTTAAACTGCTTGGGCTTAGCTTTGGGGGAGGTGGACGGCCCCAGGTTAAAGGTCAGGGCTTTCTTGGGCTGGTTGCGTTTCAGAGTCTCTGGCTCCGGGTGCTTGGGCAGCGGGACGGGAGCGGGCCGGTCTTGTTTGGAGCCGGGCCCGTCACTGTTGCTGGGGCCGGTGCGGCGCAGGAAGAACTGAACCTCGGTGCCGTGCTGGCCTAGCTTTGCCAGAGATTCCAGGGGCCGCTCGGTGGCCAGCAGCTGCCTCTCCGTGTCCCTCAGGCGCTGGATAAGAACATACCGGCCTGTTTGACCTGCGACAAAAAAACAAACAAAACTAAGTCCAAATAAATACATAGCGTAATGTGTCACGACATTAAATTAGGGCTCTTCATTTCTCTCTTTCTATTAAGTCTTCTGTCGCAGAGAAATGTGCGAGAGCCTGTTTCTTTGTCACTGTTAAAATGGATTTGAATCCAAACCCTGATCTTGCCAGACTTTAAATTCCATCAGAAGTATTATCATGAAGCTGACTCCTCCAAGACGGAGGAGGGGAAGAAAAGGTAGCTATGTTAGGCTCACACAACAAGTGAAAGCATTCAGATAAACTCAAGTTTCCACAAGGACTTCGAAATTAGGACAAACCCTCCCTAATGACTTGGCAGGCAGCTCACTCATGGAAGGAGGAGAGTGCTAAATCTGGAGTTATGTTGTTCAAAGCTGCTGCGGTGTGGCTTGAATGAAGCCGGAGGATACAAGGATGAAGAGCCAGCTGAAATCCAGGCTGACCCACGGACTATATAGCACATGACTCGATGTAGGTCAGTGGAGAGTGAAATGTTGGTTAAAGATAAGGTCTCTGAAAGCACCTTTTGGAATGTATTAGCACGCACGTTTCAGCCAGTCATGGCTTCCAAATAAACTTCTATACAGAGGGAAAACATCTGCACTGTAATGGCAGCTGTCAGCTGAGCATAAAAAAAAGCTTTCAAAGACTGGAATTCTTACCAATGGCCTGCGCCAGAGCAATAACGACGTCCTGGCAGGACGTTTCCTCAGACAGGCCGCACACCACCCGCACCACTCCATCCACCCACACTTTGAGCTCCATCTGGGACCAGGCTGGACAAGGTGAGAGGTAAGGTGGTCCTTCTAACAGATCGGCTGGGCTCCGCACAGCTTACCTCTGCATGACCCTCTGAGGAAAAGAGGACAGATAAAAGGAGAGTTAATGGGACGGACTAATCCAGCTGTTACATCCTGATTGTTCGAGGACCTTTGAGGAAATAAAAAAAACCTTCTGAGGCAACCGCACATATAAAAAAACACAATTTGTGACAAGGTCAGTGAGAGCGTCTGACGAGTTGACCAGCAGCCAACCGGTTTTAACCTTTTTTTTTTTAAGTACCAAGTGAGTATGTAAGAGTCCAGCAGTATCTTGTAGACCTGTGAGCGTAAATCCCAATCTGTAACCCAATTAAACACTCGGCTGCCCACCTTCAAAGCAGTTATGATAGCTTATTGCCAAGGGGAACCGACAGGGAAGGCAGAGAGACTCGAGAGAGTCTGTGTTTGTGGGAGCAGAAACACAGAAATAGTGGGAGAGGGCGTGTGTGTGTGTTCAGCTTGACCGACCTCAGAAGGAGCAGAACTGTCCCCATCTAACTTCAGAGAGCTGAGCGGAAGGTTCAGCCAGAAGAGAAATCATTATTCCTGCCTCACGCCTCTGTGTGTACTTTTAGGGCTAAACTTCATAACAAGGTAAGAAAATCAGTGTAGCGTGCAGAAGTAGGTGAAACGCTGCAGGCAGCTGTAGAGAGATCTGTCGAAGTTGGCGCGGTAAATGAAATCCTGTGGCCCAGGTGACTAAAAGACAAGTCCTCATCCAGTCAGACAGATGGTGTTCTCTTTTTTTTTGTCTGTCTCTCTGTTTCACTCGGAGCTCCGCCATTATCTTCCCTCTCTTTCAGAGCACGGATTTGCTCCACTAGCTGCCTATTGAGAGGAGCTTTGATGGAATGCACTGACTTCATCTTCCAGCCGGAAGAATTCCTGCTTTTCTTGACAAAGCCCTCACCCTGTGCAGCTGACCTGGTTGCCCCGCAGCACCAATGCTTCTCTGTTGTTTGGGTGCCAAACAGAAACTCTGCTGGGGAGCAATACACTATCTGATGTGGCAACAACATCACGCAGGACATCTCGGTATGCAAGCACATGCAGAGAGGATGACGGCACAGCTCAGAGATGGAGTGGGATCACAGGAAACAAGTGGGATGTTGTTATGGGTGATCTCATGGGGCAGGAATTCTTTGAGCGATCCGAGCAAGGTGATTTCATCTGATATGAAAAGAGGAGAGCTTATCAAAATCAGGACCCGGACGTTTCAACACTGTAGAGGAGTCAGTATTTTCTCTTTGGGAGAGTACAGAGTGTGCTGTGTTGCAATACATAATTAGGCCTAACCGGATGAGTTACAGAGTGAGTGTGGGGACTTAATTACATCAACCTTGAGGTGTTTTTTTGCAAAACAAACAGGTGAAGGTAGGGGGTGGGGGGGTGGGGGGGCCATTTGAAGATTTCAATCCACACGGATTTGCTCCAGAATGCAATGTGACAGGCCTGAACTTGTATATTTATGACTGTGGAGAACGTGTCTATCGCATAAGACCCGTTTACAAAGCTTAAAAAGGGGCCACACACTTTTTTATGTCAAAAGTGTGACGCGTGCACATAAAAACTATCTAAACAAACGGCATGTTATATAATTCACGGGGCATAACCCGACAATATCTGTGCGCCAGTCTGACAGGTTTATGTTCACCGGCAACAAATGAGAAGACAAACGCGGAGTATCTCGCTGCTTGGAATGTGGATCTGCCACGACGCTTAAGTCGAGTACCTCTGGCTAATGAAATGTGATCATCTGCGCTAACAGGAAACAAACAGGCCTGCGAGTCTCAGGTTGCTGTCTGTTCTTTTTGTCACAGGCACAACACTGAGAAGCAGACATCCGCCTGCCTGGCTCAGCTCATCTTTTAGGCACCGCTCTGGAGTCCTGTGTCAGTTCTCAAGGAAACGCAGGTGGACAGAGAGGCACCTTATACTGCTTGTGAATATCAAAGCATGAAACCAGTCTAAAAAGCCTTTCAATCCAAATCTTTCCTTCCTTCTGAGGTGTTCAGCTCTCTGTTTGGTTCCAGTGGATGTCGGGCGGCAGATTGTTTTTCACATGTCACTACACAGACAAGGTCACTGTAATCCAAGCCATAAAAAGGTATTCAAAACTCATCCTAGAATGTGACTTACATGTGAACACTTCACACCGTTCCAAATCACCTTTTAACCAAAGCTCAGCCCAACCCAACCACCCACAAAGGAAAGAGAAAACATCCACCTCCGCTTTCACCCCGAGCCCCACCCATTAACACAACGCTGGACGCAGTTTTAGGAGAAATTCTGACCTCGGGAAATAAAGTAATTGTGCCACCCCCTTGCAGACAACAAGCCGAAATTAAAGAAAGAAAGAAAAAGGAAAAAAGTCTCCCTCTCCAGACAAGCAACCAGCTCTCCCAGGCAAAAACAAGAGTTTGACGAACGGAAAAAAAAAAAAAACAACAGACAGACAACTCCTGTTCTTTGATGAAAGGAAGAAAAAAAGACAAGGACGACAGGACTGAACAAATGAACGAGGCAGCAAATAGAAAAACATGCTGACAGATTAAAAAAAGGGGGAAAGAGGGATAGAGAAAAGAGGCATGATTGAAACCATGTGCCGTATCATCATCACTCATCTCTTCTCTTAACTTGCTCCTCGTCTCTCATCGCTCTGTGCCTGCCTTCCTCCAATAAGCCCCAGTTCCTCGGTGAATGTGACTGAAAGCAGAGGTGGTTAACATCGGCCCGCCAGACATGATTCAGCTTGTCTGTGTGCCACTCTGAGTGAGCAAGAGTGTTGAGCTGCCAATTGATTGTCCTGTGTGGACGAGCTGACAACCGAGAAGCTTCCGTGGAAGAAACGTACAGCTAATTATATGAAGTGTATGTTGGCATAACGAACACGGTGACCCAGATTAGACAAAGATCTCCGGGGAAATATCGGTCCAGCGCACAACGGCAGGAGCGCTCATACAGCCTCACCTACACTCCCTCGAACTTTCATTTCCGTTCCAAAGGTTCTTCCCTGTTAGTCATAAGCAGTATGGGGAAATATGCGCGGTTATTAATGTGCAGCAGCAACTCGCTGCCGCGGGCTACGCGAAGGGCCTCGGCGTGAGCACAGGAAGTACCGCGCACTGCCTCACGCTAGTGCCGTCGTCAAAGGTTGGGCTTGCGCGCGTGGATGTTTGGATGTCCGAGCAAACACATCGTTTGGGGCTATCTTTACGAGGGGCCGCTCACTGTGCTATCTCTGCGGGAACAGAGCTCAGAGGAACAATGGCAGGGGCAAAGGTCAGCGGGGCGCACCATAATCTGCATCAGAAGGAGGTGAAGAGCCAACAGGTGTGGACAAACAGCTATCCCATCAGCATCAGCAGGGAGACGCGCACAAAGCCCCCGTTCAGCCCGATCTAAGTGGGGATAGGACAGATACTGATGTTGGAAGACAAAGAGCAGGGCTGGGAGGAGCTGCGTCCCCGGTGCCACTCTGTTCCAGGTTGGCGGAGACAAAACGCCAGTGACACGCTGGCACCGGGCAGCGTGCTCTCATCTGCACAGCACAGACACCATTGTTGCTCTGATTCAACACTCACAGACGGCGTTGTGTCTTTTATGGGCCCTGGCATGGCTGCGCCG
>CAJRST010022223.1:13531818-13639197 GCA_907169785.1 Menidia menidia
TACAGCTAAATGAAATTCCATGACAAGCCAGAAGTTGTCTACAGAGAAATAATTATTTCTTACGGTAGAAAATCCTCTTTTCAGGAAATCGATCGCTGGAAATTTTTGTGATGAGTCATTTTTGAAGCAGCCAAGATTTTCCATAAGTAACTGCAGGCTGAACAACAACCACACGCACACAAATTAAATAAAAACAAATGCAGTTTTTTCCTGTATTTAATGGGGAAGAGAATGTGAGAACAATTTAATTTGAGCTGAAGCTTCCTGGTAATGCTACTATAAGACAGATGGATCAAAAGAAAAAGAAGATAATGATCAGTACTGAACAGGGTTTTGGGCTTAAAATCATGGGCTTTAGAAAGAATCCAAAGCCAATTGGGCAATTGACTTTTTGAAATTGTGATTGTTACTTTCAGGTTTCTTGTTCCCTTTTCATTCATCAGTACCGATTCAAAACATCTCATTATAAAACATCAGGAGTCCTGTAGAAAGCAAAAGTAGCCCCTAGGACAAAACAGTGCTATTCCCTTTGCAAAACATTCTTTGAAGTGCCGAGGCAACTTAGTCCTAGTCCTAGCGATCAGAAAACATATGGGGAGAGTATTTGCATTATATAACACTGACATAATTTGATCTATTTTGTTTGGTAAAGACTGGAATCTTCTTTGTCGAAAGCTTTCCAAAGTCTCCAGGATTCTCGGGGAGCACCAGAACCGCCATGGTGAAGACATCACCAGCAAGGTTTCATTGCCTGCAGGCAGAAAGCGAAGCAGGGTCTGCTGGGCATGTCAGCCTACTGGATATAAGATCTGAGGGCTTCATAGGGCAACATTAAAACTTCATAACTTTCCATGGCAGGGCCAGGCTTCAGCACGTTCTCCAGATACTCTGCCTGGTAATTGGACAGAACGGTTGCCCGGTTCTCTGCTAACCGAGCGTCACTGAAGCTTCAGCACACCTGATGAATAATGCATTATTTCACAGCACATTAATTTGGCAAATATCTCTTGGAACAAAGTCCAAATGCTTGTTACCAACTAGCTCTTTGAAAATGTCCCCCGTCCGCCTGTGGCTCTACTCTATTGACATGCTAATGAGTCAGCATGGAGGAATCAGAAACAGCACTAATAAGCTTTAGTCAACATACTTGCATACACTGATCTGTTGCTGCAGCCCTCAGCCTTCTCCATTATAATGATTTGCTCGTCCAAGTGTGAAATTTCAACGAAAGGATTAGTGGTTCATTAATACAGGGGGCACCTTTGCCTCCGAATCAAGGGGAAATATGGACAGTACTATGCTGTGTTACCAGTTAAAAGATAGAACAGGTACTGGTTGGAAGCAGCCAGATCTGGATCACCCTCTTCTACATGTGGATATTTCATGTACAGGCAAGTGGTGGATCTTTGAAAGTTCTGACCATGAGCATCTGACCATCGGCTGCAGCTGGGACGGCAGCTGCAGGGAAACTTTGGGGAGGCGGTCTTCCTGTTGCATCCCAGCCTTCGTGATTCGGCGGCGGCGCTCACGCAGACTAATTTTAACTCGCCGAGGAGACGCAACGGCACTAATCTTTGTTTAACGCTCCATTCACGGAAGCTCTCAGAGAGCACATTTTTTTGCCTTTATTATTTCGCTCCTAAAAACAGCTCAGCACGCTTTGGCGTTTTCATTGAGCGGGGATACGCTCCGCTGAGCGTGTGGCCACAGGAGTTTACACAGCTCTGGCCACAATAAGACGCCACTACATTATTCATCTCGCCAAGTAAAAAAGACTCGCACAGGGTTTGGCAGGCACCATCGACTTCAACCCCCGGAAACCAAAAGAGGAGCGACGACATTAGAGGGCGAGAAATGTGTTTGCCCTTACTCGCAGATCCACCCACAGAGCCACCAACTAAGAGGCTAATAATAAAGGAGTGCCCGCGGCCCCTGGGAGGCAGAGCCCGGCCCAGGACGGGTTTGTGTTGCTGGGGTGAGCCACAGAAGACGGCCGGGAGACTGCTGATGGGCACCCACGTGTAATTATACACTCCTGGCCTGACTCAGCACTGCCTACGAGGGAAGGAGGACATCGCTCCGTTCCCAGCCGGTCGCCACACACAACCGCACGAACACACACAAAAGCACACACTGCTAAAGGTTATGCAGCGAGCAGATGCACAGATATACAGTGAGCAAAAAAAAAAACTGGTTCGCTAATCAGGGCAAAAATCATACGTTACACGGGTGTAAGTACAGACGGCAAAGAGAATGATAATAATTTTGGGCTAAATCAGTATGTGCCTGGGTAAGTGATATCCTGGACTGAGAGGATGCCGTTTTCACAGCTCGTTAGGGGAAATTGCACAGTCTTGAAATTGAAATAATCCCTTAACATTATATATAGCTTCTTTTTTAAGTGAACCACTTTGACTTCCTGCATGCGTTTGTGTCATTAAGGAGTCCACTACCTTGGCCTCCGATGTCACAGGTTTGAAGTTGAACTCATTAGCAATTTAAAAGTCGCTCCCAAGTCAGCTCATTTAAATGATTCATAACTACTTTTTTTTCATTCCTGAGTTCTTGAGGTCCTTTCTAAAAATAAGGAAAAGGAATACACCAGAGAAGATTTACGACTACCGAAGCCAGGCAGTCTACTACAATCAAGGTTGACTTGCCAACACAGGGGGGAAAATTGAAACAGCTGTTGCACAATTCATGTTATTTATGAGACTAACATGTTTTTTTCTCTTTAAAATGCATGATAGACTTTTTACTATAAGCTGTGCATTTAGCTTAAAGGATGGAATACATTCCATGACTTAATCACAGCTTGCCAAATCAAATTAAATTCCATGACTTTTGACAGCTGATCTTTGTTGTCACAACTCTGTCAATCAGGACACAATATGCAGTTACCAATCCTTTTCTTTTGGGATCTCCGTCAGCCGTATTCCAAGGAAAACAAATCTTTCAAAGCTACACCGTCTCCACACGGCCGCCCGTCACAGGAGGATCCACAGAGCAACAGAAGAGACCCTCTGTCAGTCTGAGGCACAGAAGTTAGAAATCCAGGATGGAACAGGTGCGCATTCTTGAGTGGGGTTGAAGGGCTAATATTTCAACAAAAACACAGGCCGCTCTGTTTTCACAGATGAAAGTGAGGATTCCACCCCGTTTCCTCCTTAAGCATCGCTCTGCTGTCTTGGGCCGTCAGGCGGACAGCCACTGGGTCTAATGCGAACCCCCCACCGCTGGTTCTGATTAGATCCGACCTCTCAAACGGAACGTCGGGGCGTCCGAACACAAGCGATTGTTGAAAAATTCTAAGAAAGTTTGAGAGACAGCCGTCCGCTGCACATATCCGTCTCTCTGGTATGCAAAACATCTCTCCTCGCACCTTTCCAATATTTACCTAGGGAGTTCCAGCACACCTGGCCTCGCAAAAAGCTGTGCCCCCATGGAATGAGGCCGCCTGTATGCGTGGACCTTCACGTAACCTGTTACAACAGGACCCTGTTACAAATTTTACAACACACACTGATAAGATCCACCATTTTGTTAGCATAAGCACGGTTCATTTGAAAAAAATGCTACTTGTGTGCCGAGATAAAGGTTCTGGGAGATTTTAATTGATAAGAACGCTTGGTATTTGCACAGTGAGGAAACAAGCAACCTTCCCCTCTGTCAAGCTGTAAACTAATATTCCAAATCAAGCACTTGCAGGTCAAACATGTGGTTAAATCATAACAGAGATTGAGGCAGATCTAAAAGTTGTGTTAATGGAACAGAAAATAAAAGAAAAAAGGTTGACTTTAGTGTTCAGACGGAGCAGGGGACATACTGTATTTTCCCCCACAGAGAACAAAGAGCTGGTCTGTATGTACCTTTTATTTTTTCTAAGCCCAGACAAAAAGAGAAGATGAAGACCAATTTGATATATATCCAACACGCATGAGGAGGGTAAAAAACATGTATTGGGAGAGTTGTGTAATCTTTTGGGAGGAGTATGAACAAACATCATGGATCTTTCCATACTGGAGCTCATATGCCAGGAGGCTCATCCCAAAGTACATGATTTGACATTAAGGAGCCAAACCTCATATGACAAGTTTTCTGATACAGATGTAAAAGCCCAAAGCTTCAATAAAAACTAAATCTAAATCTGTAGACAGAACAGAGTAAATAACAAAAAGAGAGCATGTGATTTAAAGCCCGATCGGTGCTCACTTGGACACAAAGTGCTGGGTGGGATGCTTGTGTTGCTTGCCGGGGATTGGGTGGGCCTCTTAATAGCTCTGATTTATAGATTGATGGGTGTGTGTCATGAATGTCTGTGTCTCCCTGTCATTACTCTGAGAAGGAGTAACCATCACGCCTCTCAGAGCAGTGCGGTTAGAGGATGTGCACGCTGAGATAAGTAAGGAGAAGATATGGGGGCTGATTTATAGGACCCTCAGAGCACTTTGGAAGGAAGACAGTTCATATGCGCGAGCTGGCCCTTCACCTTTCGAAAGCGTCCTTTCACATCTCTCACACACCATCACCAGGGCGATCTTTGGCATGGAGACGCCAACGTATACAGAGGAGGATGTGGTTGCTGAGCTTACGTGTGAGAGCTGTGTTGGCTGCCCCCCCAGGACTGGCAAAGAGGAACGACAGAGGACCTAGGACACACTAGGCTATTCTCTTTCAGACAGAGAAACACATAGTGAGGTGTGTTGTAATGAATCTGATCATATTTTTGAGGGTTTTTCTTGTAAAGCAGCCTCTGGGAATAGGATCCAGGTCTGAGTTAAACATAGCTTTTAAAAAGAAGAAAATCATCTGACGCAGAGCAATTGACTTGTCTGTTTATCACTATGGATAAAAAATGTCCAAACCGTGCATGTGAGAGTGAGTCACTGATGAAAGATGTGCTTGCATCACCTTGTCGTATTTGTTAAACCTTTGTAAAAACCTACTAAACAAACATTACAACCTGAGTTGTTCATTCTTCCTCTTCAGTGACACGTTATTCCATTTTTATTCAGCTCATTTGTAAAAGATTTCAAGTTTATTCTGCTAAAAAGAGCAGAATTTCACAAAGTTAGACTGAAGACAGAGTTCACGCGTTGTCCTCATACTCTTGTACGCCTTTCTTGGTGTGTATTTATGCTAATTGTACATTTTCAGTTCTTGGGGCTGCCATGTTCTATGCAATATTAGCTCGTTTTGCTTTTAATCTCCTTAATCAGAGACATCTCCCTCCAGCGACAAGTCTGTCGTCAGCCTTTCGGCATGATGGACGGGTCTATCAGAGCCACCTGCCTGCCTCCTCACTCAAATGTTTATTTAATGTCTGCACCCTGAGTCAGGCCTTTTCCCTTTCTCGCCCATTCTGACCCTGTCCAGGCCTGTTGGCTGGGGCGCCTGGCTATTTACTGCCCAGAGAGCTCTGTGTGCCGAGAGTCAACACAGCATGGCTGGATGAGCAAGGGAGCAACCTGCTGCTCACAAACGCCACACACACACACACACATGCACACACGCATGTACTCATGGTCACATGAGCACCGGGCGAGGAGGGGGGGGAGATGTGGCAGAATTAAGAGCCACGAACAGAGGGACACTCAAAGAAGTTCATAACCGAGGTGACAAGAACCTGCCACCGGTCGCAAACATCTGCAGAACAACAGGAGGTGTGAGGCGCCTCCAGAGGCCACGGGAAGTTCACCCTGACAGAACATGACAGCGTTCGCTCAGGTGAACTTTCCGGTTAACTGGGTTTTTCTGGAAAATATGTCCCCGGGTCGATTACGCCCAGCTTGGAAATCCTGAAAGTAGGAGGACTGATGGCACGTCTGGCCTGCGGATTTTTCGGACGGAGGATGAAGAGATTCGGGCTACAGATGTCTGCGCCGCTCGATGATCCTCAACCGTTTCAACAGACGAGAACAATCACAACGGCAGGCAGCTGCCAGCAAACCATCCCCTGAGGAGCGTGTCACTCAAACTTTTAGCGGGGATCAAAAGAGTTCTACTCGTGTTCTTGGTCGGCCTACACATTCCTGTGGACAACACTCGAAGACCATGATTCGTTTTCAGGTGCACTTTAGATTTACAAAGCGGAACGGCAGTGAAATTCCTTCAGCAAATCCCCTCCTTCCTCTCGATAATTACAGAGTCTCAGCTGACAAACTACAGGTCTGTTGTGTTTGTCTTTGCCTTCTCAGATAAAGCAGGTGAAGAAAGGCCTGTGTGTGCCGGGCTGTTTGCCATTCTCCGGCTGGTTTTTCTAGCTAAATACAAAATATCCATCTTGGCACAACTTGAACACGGAGACGGATACAAAAAAACAAGACAAAAAAACTGCCACAAGAAGTGAAGGCATTTCACGGTCGGGAATACAAATTCTTTGCATCCCCGAAAACTTCATAGGAGCGTGCAACACCCGATGCTAGCAGATCTGTTAACTGAGGATGATTTATTTAAAGGAGCACCGGTGATTAGACGAATTGAAAATTGGGTTTGACTTTGGATTGAAAACAGGGGAAGCTGACAGGAGCCGGGGGGACGCCGATGTGATGCAAGGAAGGCTGGATCAATCTTTTATCAGTGCGGCGCGCTTTCATCCCTAATGGATCTGACACGAGCAGAGCAGGCCGCTGCCTTCCGTCACATCGCACAGGCGGGGGAAGGACGCACGGGAAGCGTGAGGGGGAGGTAAATACTGCGACGCGCGGCAGAGGAAGACGGCTGCAGAGAAAATGGTTGAAACCACCTCTGCAAAAAAACAAAAAAACAAGCGCAACCCCCAAAACAAAAAAACATTCTGTTTGTCATAGCGTTACCAATTACCACCGGCCCTGAGAGCTCCGCCGGAGTAGGAAATCACTACTGATAAACAACTACGAGAAATTAAGTCACTTCGCAAGGCACGAAGAATGACTCAGAAAGTTCCCATCAAGAGTCCCGAGAGATACCTTGCCGAGCTCGGGCTGACTTGTTTCTCCTTGCCAAGCGAGCTGAGTGATAGGCAGACACATTGATAGAGACACGGGCAGACTAATCTAGAAGAGGAGTGGAGTCCATCTGTGTATTCGAGCAGCGAGAGTAAAACATAACATTGTGGAGAAGAAGGCACGAGCACTCTCAGAGGACACTCTCACCATGTTAAACAGACTCAGCCATGTCACAGGAAATAAGAAATGTCTAAGCGGTGGGACGGGGGGGTTGGTTGATAAAGGAGAGTCGTACAGAACGAGTGGTAGCGAAACAAGGCCGTGAACTCAGATGAAAGTTTTATCCTGTGCACTGGCAACTTCTTTATTTAGTTCGCTGTCACGTGGCTAGTTCCCGCTTTGGGCTTAATATTAATGGTGCTTAGAAAAACAATTTAGTCCCATCATTACGCCTCTGCTCTGTCCACCAACGACAAGAAAACATGGCCTACAAAATATAGTGCATTTGATAGTTGGAGTAACTTGTGGAAAGCAAAAGCAGTAAGAACAAATGATGGTCTTTGTCGAGCAAAGGTCAGCTGGGAGTTATCCATTGGAAAATAATGACTGTCTGCATGTGCATGTGACAGAAAAAAACAACAACAGAAAAGTAATTACATGGGCTAACTAATGTGTAAATTAAGTGTAAGTGACGACACGTCTGAGATGGTCCTCTCCTTACAACCATTTATTATGCTGGCATTATCTCCCTGGAAACGAGTTCACTAAGCAAAACACTGAGAGATAACACATGAGGTATATTTGTTTAACTCCTACAGTCAGTCAGAGAAAAGAAAATAATCGCCTCCTCTGAAGGGGAGTTTTCCAATCGGTGATCCACACTGGATAACAAACGCAACCTGCTAATGAGCTCCAGTGCCTGACTCGCAAGGAATTTCTAACACGGCGCTAGCTGTGCATATTGATTAGTCAGGGTTTAGGCGGGCCGGCTTGGAGCGCCTTGCTGCATTGGATCAGCATGGTGTTGGCATCTGAGATGTGCAGCACCTAAACAGTTAAAAGCTGCAGGAACATTCTGCTGAACTCTGCCCTTTTGTAAATTAATATTTAAGCCTACCTGGGTAAAGAAAAAAAAAATCAGGGGGGAGTCTCTACTGCTTTTAAAGTTTGAACATACATTTTAAAAAATGCACAGTGCCATTGGCTCTGTTTTCACACGGGTATAAACCCAATTACAAACAAAAAAGGAAAAAAGTTTTGGATTCAAACAGGTTTTTGTACTTGAGTGACGGGTTCAGCTTTGACAGGTACAAGTGAAGATATAGTTAAACCATGCCGAGATATTGAACAGAATCAGTTTTTTTCTCCAACCAGCAAACAAAATATACAGGAAGACTGACTTTTTAATATTAATGGCTCCTTTTACATGCGTGATAAAACACTTCGAAGCCACATTCAAATCAGGTCTGCGATCAGAGTAACTTCTATAAAATACGATCCAAATGACCACAGACATGGCCATCCTCCAAAGTAGCTTGGACACTCACCGATAAAGAAGACCCTCTCCTTCTTTTCGCCGGTTTAAACTCCCTGAGTCTCCTTCTCTCTGCCTCTGTCGGGGAAATCCTTCACTTCTCCCGGGGCAGTAGAGCCGGTTGTGTGGCTGCTGCTGTGCGAGGCTCTCTGCGAGTGTTTGTGTGTGTGCGGGGGGGGGGAGAGAGCGTGCGAGCCCGTCAGGGGTCAGCGGCGGTCGGCCGTGGTCATGAAAGGGTTTGAGGGGGCTGTCACGACTTCTCCTCCGCTCTGTCCTGCTTGCGGTCCGTCGCCGGCTGCCTCTGGAATGCACTTCTCCTGGGTGTCCTCACCACGGGCGAGATCTGACAGACTGCTGGAGTGCTAGCTGTGCGTCTGCTCTGCTCCTCCCTCCCCTCTGTCTCGCTCACCCACACAGAAACACACCCTCCCAGCCACTCTGCTCTGTCTCTCTTTCTCCCCACCCTTTTCTTGGTGTGCTGAAAGATCAGATGCCTCCCCCTTTCAGGTGGATGAAAGCAGGTTTTCTTCTGCTCCATTCTCTCTCACTATCAGTTTCTCGGTTAGCATTCGACAACAAAGGCAGGGGGGGGCGAGCATAAACTCAGACCTTTGCTGTGTGTGTGTGTGTGCGTGCTTTGCAGATCTCTCTGTGCTGTTTGTATGGTCAATAACCCGAGGCATCGCATATCCCAGCTCCGGCCTCCAGGTACACGAACAGCTGATTACACAAATGAGCCCGTCAGGTGATTCTCGCTTCCTTTTCCTGGAATGAGGTCATAGTCCGGCAGACCAGGTGGAGCTTGTGTGTGTGTGTGTCTGTGTGTGTGTGTAAAAGTATCCATGTTGGAGTTAGACAACGCCCTCTGAGAAAATGGGACAGTAAATCTACTAACACCTGACACATCTACGCAACACAAAAAAAACAAGTGAATTGCAGCTAAAAACTGGGCAGCGTTGGGCTCTGAAACGCTCCTGAAGCTGTGCCTGGGTGCCCACCGCCCCCTCCCGCACACAAACACACATAAGAGCTGAGACATGCGTGACCAATGGGCCATGCAGATTGTGTGGGAGCCACTCAGCATGAGCCAGACCCGGCTCTCTATTAACATCCCCTCTGTCTCTATTGCCACCTCTCCTTCAAGCCTCAGAATAAACCATCACTAAACTCTTTTTTGACTAAATACTGTCCCGGAGCGGTAGGAAGCAGCTAGTTTTGAACCTCCTCGTCAACAAGACACCCATAAACTTCACTATTTTGAACAACGCAAATTGGAAGGGAAAAAATGCAATGAATAAACATATGCGGAGTGTTAAAGGCTTGAAGTCAACAGCTGTTATTGTACTACAACAGTAGTTAATCCAAATGAGTCTGAAATTAGTAAAAAAACTAACTGTAATTAAATATGGTAAGTGCATCGACATGATCATTGAGGTTTTGGTAGTATTTATATCTCAATTAGATTGCAAACGTGAGTTCAAGAAACACATTTAAGGGGTCCAAACAGACACAATCTTCAACTACAGATGCCCATAAGAACAATATCATTGACATGAAGATGACGTACGTTGGTTTGTTTATTACACAGCACTCTCTGAATAATTTGTCATTAGTTCCCTAAATAAGGCCACTTCATTTCAAGGAGGAAATAGGTTTTCAGTGCACTTCATCTATATGTCTGTCAGCAAGAGGAGGGAGAAACCACTGGACCAAATTGGATCAGAACTGGTAGAGCAATGGAGCATGGCCAAAGGGAGAAGCCATTAAATTTAGTCGCAGATATGGATCAAACTGCGGGATAGGAGATGGATCAGGCTGGAGGAATGCGTGTTCTCTAATTTATGCACCCTACTTCCTAGTGGGAGCCAAGCACATGAGATTATAAATACTGAATCAAAAGCCAGTCACAATATGTTGAAGAAAAAACTCTAGAAACTAATCTAAATAACTTAACAGCTCAAAACCGTCCACGTGTCAGAAGCATCTGACACTGGGTCTAACTTTTTCTGTTCCTCTAGCATCGGACTATATTTTCCTCTAACTAATGAGCACAGGAACCTAATCACCAGCGTGCACTCTGTGTAAAGCAGATGCTCCAAATATAGATGTCTGAGATTAATTGCATTAATTTGATCAGTTAAATCATGCAAACAAAAGACCACGGCAAAGAATGCGGCAGCTTTCAGCCGGGATGAGTCACAGAGGCCGGTCGAGAGTCAGCTTCCGCCATTGTAAACCCTTTCCCAGCTCTGCCTATAAAGCAAAAGCTTTTGGCACATATAAGAGCTGTGTTGTCGGACAAATCACTCAAATCGCGCTCTTGAAAAAAAAGAAACTCCCGAGGCAGTGCTTAAGTACCGACGGCCGCCGAGAGGAGAGCCCGAGGTGCCAAAGGGAGGTGAGATTTTAAAAGCAGAGAAGTGGGGAGGTACCCAACCTCTATGGATTTTGACAGACTTATAGGCCGGTCCAACTCTAGGCCAGTTCATGTTGGAGTGAGGATTATCAGACTCCCAGACTTCCCTGACACCCTCCACGCATTCCTTTGGGCACCTCCCACTGCTGCCCACCACACTCCCCCACCTTACCCAACACAAAAAACCCTTCCTGTCAAACTCCACATATCATCCCTCTTTTCTGTGACTAAAGCACTCTTGCAGCCCCCTCCTCCTCTCCTCCTCCAACCCTCCCTCTGCATTCAGCAAAGGAGCTAAAGAGAACAAAGATGAGGCCTGAAAAAGGTTAAAACCTGCCCCTTTGGAGAAAAAAAAAAAGTCCCGATGCTGCTTTTCTTGATCATTTATTCCCATTCCACCACAACCTGAAAACAAACCTAACTCCGTAACCTTCACGGCTGCTCGGCTGCTTTTGATCTGCTGTGTTTCTACCTTAACAAGTGAGTTGGCATAAATCTGTCGGGAGAGTAGTGAGCCGACTATAACTCAGCTAAGATGAGACAAGAGGATGGCTCAGAGACTGAGAAATAGACTGCTCGGGTCTGGCAGGAGTTCAGCTGGATTAAATAAAAAAAGGGGGGGGAATACATGCTGACAGTGTCTTTGTTGGTCATTATTCAGCAGGAATGAATAGAATTCAGTTGGTGCTGAGCCTGGCCTCCTAACATCTTCCCTGTTGGAACCTACGACGTTTCTTCTCTTTATGTATCGAGGCATTCACTAACAACAGCCTTCAACAGGTGGCCAGGAGGTCGGTCCAGAGCGGAATAAGGATGGTGGACAGAGTAAGGGCAGGCCCTGACGGATCTATATAGAGAAACCCAAACAAGTTACACAATCCTGAACTTGTGTTGACATCGGTTTTCATACTCATGGTGAGCGACATGAGATAGTAATGCCCTGTTTGTGCCAAACACGCCTAAGTATAGCGTTACTGTGTCATTATGGTCACGCCGATGCTGTTGCTTCAGAAGTGCAGCTAAGTCTCATATGTCATTATGACGGGCAGGATGGCGTTTGCCAGCGAAGGTAATTACCGCGTTGAGAAGTAAATATAGTGCATCCCACATTAAGACCTGACAGAGCCTTTTGTTTTCCTCCCAGAAAGCCAGCTCAGATGATAATTTATGGTTCTAAAGTAAACACATGTCACTGCATCATCTCCCAGCGGATAGACAGATGACCACCTGAATCCCTGTGTTTTCTGTTTTATTGCAAACAGTTAACGCAAAGGTACAGCTGGTTTTCTTTCCCCCTTTCGAACGCTCTCCGGCTCACGTGCTTTTGGCAGCGTCCGAGTCATCGGGACTTTGGCCGCTCTTTGACACGCTTTCTCCATCCTCTCCTTTTCTGAGTCCAGAACCAGTCCAGACCGGCTCCCAAACAAAGCTGGCATCACTCAAACCAGAAAGAAAACCCTGCCTGGAATGTCACATTTTAGAGGGGCTGCCTGAGGAGCTATTTTTGGAGTTTAAATCAATTTTAAACCAAGATCTAAGCTGCTACATCATATTTTAATGCTTTAGCGGTTGCCTTGGAAGTAGCTAGCTTGAACCTCAAAATGTCTGATCTCCTTCCTTCATCCTCTTTATCTAAGCAAGGTTCTTTTTTTCCCATCCTGCCTGTAGATGTAAAGTCACTTTCTCTGTGAAGTCACTGTCTCTTGAGATAACGCTGCACCATTAGAGTCACACTGCGCTGCCCTGCGCTGTTCCTATCAGGAAATGGAAATAGGATAAAACTGGCCTAAGCAGAGAGCTGCGGCTGTTAAAGAGCCCTCAGCTTTTTAGTCACGGACGGGATGTTGATGACAGGACAAGCTGCCTTTTTCTTTTTCTTCCTGCCTCTGTCCCATGCGAGAGGTGAAAAGGGGTCGAGGACCAAAGAAAAGCAAAGCCGGCAAAGTGTGCCGAGCATCTCGGGACAAGCTAAGATGTTTCTCCAAACAAGAAATAAAGACTGAGCATGCAAACCGCCACTCTGATCAATGAGCGCCGTGTGTGCTGAGAGAGGACAACAAGGGCAAACAGACCAAAAAAGTGGGGAAAGGTGATCTATTCGCTAGTGATTTGGTGTTGATCCTACGGACAACAAAAGGCCAGAGGAGTGGGAGGCTGGGCGGACAGGAAATCCAGGTTAGAGACAGGTGGGTGCAGGTCAGAGGTGAACAAAGAGCTTTGTGAGCCCACACAGAGAGCAAGAGAGGCCCCCTGGAACACACACACACACACACACACACACACAGACCACGGCATGTCTGCACCTATCTCCACGGCTGTGAAAGCCTTCTCATTTCGGATGGCTGACGCCAGAATTTGCTCTTTGCGAAAACCTAATTTGTCATCCTGATTATTTTGTCAATTCCTCTTAAAAGCTGTTTACAATACGGAGCGATTCCAGAACACGTTTAAGGGGAAAGGACTATCCAAACACCTGCAGGAACAACAGCATTTAGGAGCTTTCCCTGCGCCAGGCCTGTCATCTTTTTCCTTCTGTTGCTCTACCAGATCAAAGGAAAGCTGGAGCTGGGTTACACCGAGCCAGTCTTTTGTAGTTACAATCATGCACTAAAAGCACACACGTACGCATCAGGCAGACGGAGATGCGAGCACACCCAAAGGCATCATGACACTTGTGCATAATGGAGTTAGAGCTCTCTAATCATATCATTTTGACGACAGACGTTATTGTCTAAAGCGCGGGAGGAACGCAAAAGCGATTCCACGCGACTTCAAGCACACACAGACACACACACACACAGACACACACAGACACACACACACACACACACACACACACACACACACACACACACACACAAACTAAAAGACATACTGAATTTTAACTAAGATGTTGAGACTGCCATCCCCATCTTTGTTCGAGTTCAAGGATGTTTGAGTGTGTGCCTGAGTGGGCCTGTCTATGAGGCTGAATTAATGATGTGTGTGTGTGTGTGTGTGTGTGTGTGTGTGTGTGTGTTGGTGGATACACCCGATTATTAATCAGCGCTTAGACAAAGGCCATATGTGTGCAAGGCGGGTACGCTCTCCCACATGTCTGACACATAGCCCCCCCCCCCTCACGTTGGCTTAAAACCCCATCAGCAAGAATGCTAGGATTGTGGGGTCAGCAGTGGTGACATCATAGCAGCCTGTCAGGGGCAACAACGCGGCCTCAGCACCAGTTTCCTCCTGGTTGCGTCAGAAATGTAACAACAGGCTCTGGATCAACAAGAGCCACTTTACACATACTTCCTGCTTACTCTGAAACCCAACAAGTGGACTGACAGCATAGCTTTAAATGGAATTTTCTCACCTGTCCGTAAAAAGAGAGAGAGTTTAAAGTCCGCATACCCTTGATAGGTATCTCCCTGTATTCAAATATTTCTGCGGTTGGGAAATCGGTCCGCCTCCCCCTTCCTTGTTTGAAAGTGTTAAGTGCCAGCAAACAGATGAAAGTGTGTTTTTAAATGAGCGTGTGGGTTTAAGCAATGCTACAGGTCATCAGACAAAGTGCACCTGAGAGAAGGGGCAAGAATCCAATTTTCAGCGTTGCCACGGTAACCAAACACAGACGCGACCACCTGGTTGGTGGAGCCCGAGGCAGGGAGCTCAAAGGCTAGCACTTCAGGACGCTAATCGTGCCAGAAACCCCTCTCAAAGAAACCCTTTTCCCCAAACACAAGAGTTATTGTGTCCGTGCCACAAGTGGAGCGCAGATCATGGACAGCTGTTTCGTTGAAAAAACAAGATAAAAGGCCCTCTGTTAGCTCTCATTACAGGAGAGATAACTTCACCCCAATCTAGTCTGTGCCATCTCCTCATTGTTTCAGAAATATTAGGAGATCTGAAGAGCCCATATCCGTGCTTTGACAAACAAAGAGCGAGTGCCACCGCTTCAATGACGACGCGTGACTACATTTAACCGACAAAATATTAACTTCAGTTTAGAAATGAGTTTATAGTGTTTAATCACTTAAACTGAGCAATATGCAGAGGGACTGAAAATGACTGGATTGACTGAAAATGACAGCTTACAGGCTTACAGGTGAAGTCAGATGTGAAGGCTAACAGAACATGGCTCAGTAGATAAATTACAATGACCAGAAGGATGACAGGATGCTACCACGCCAAAGTCTGTTCAATTAAATATCTGCAAACTCCCGTTGGATCAAAGCAAAAGAACAAAAACAATGTGAAGATTTTTTTTCTTTTTCTGCAGGGCAGCTCAAATGTCTCCAGAGGTCAAGTTAACCATGGAAAAAGTGAAGCCTTTTCTTACTGTGAGCACGAACTATATGATGCAACCAGTGCACCCAGGTTGACAAAGCAGGAAGGAAGTAAAACGTTTTGTTTTATTGATACCAAATTTACATCTGCTCATTTAGATATGTTAAAAGGGATACAACTTTGGCTCATGCATCTGACAGTTTAATTAAAAACTTTAGGTAAACCCCAGAGGAAAAAGATATCCTTTACATCAGATTGTGGGATGAAATACTGGCGCCTTTACCAAAATACAGCTTTCTAAAGACAACAGTTTTGTTTGCTAACTCAAGAATTAAAAGGATTGACAAAGTGGGGCTGGTCAGGGCCGGCCAGTGCTACCACAGGCTACATCTGGGGTTCCTCTCATTTCTAAAAGAGCACCTCATAGCTGAGCTGGTTGAGCTGTCATCCCCTCCACAGAGGCCACAGCTCCTCCAGTTCCTCAGACCCTTTGCTCCATTCGCTCCCCCTCTTGTCAAAGAGAGGAAACTGAAGCCCATAAAATCATTTTAATGTTCCAAAAAAAATGGATTTTTAGAATACAAAGTCACTGTTGGAGACCATAAAACGGAAAAATATCTGAGTGATTCACCGTCAATAGCTGAGCAAGTAGACTTAAGGTATCAAATAACGTCACCGATGTCACTGCCAACTGATAGGGATCGGTCAAAAAAAAAAGAGACAAACTTAGTCAACTTTAAAACCTCTAACAAACACTGACTTAAATGGTCAGTGCAGTGCATGAGTAATTATAAAGTCTAAGCTTAGTCAGAAACAAACTTCATGAAAACTTGATCCTAAAAAAGCAAAAAACTAAACGGGTCTCTTGGTGTTACTCACCTCCTGCAGACTAATGGTCTCGGTGACTGGCTGTCTGATGGGAGAAGAGAAGGGGGGAGAAAGGAGGAAGAGCGAGACGCCTCTGTCACTGAGCGTGTCGTGCTCACATGCTACCTGATCCACCACTGCCGGCGGCAGCCACGCAGCGTCACACAGACACTGAGGGGGGGGGAGTGCTGCCGCCATCCCCCGTCGCCCGGGAAACCAAACGCTCTTTCAAAGCGGGCCGGCCAATGGCAAACACCGGCAATTGTGCTCGGACAAAAAGTCACATGACGGCCCAAACATCAACTCCCTGATAGAGCAGGGAAGAGGGGAAATAAGCCGGGAGGACGGGCGGCAGACAACAGACACAAAGACGTAAAGCAGAGAAAGCAGATGTTGTTTTTAAAGAGGAGGTCAGCACATGGGCCTCTATCTGTTAACGCACCGAAGCCAAACTTTTCCCACCCGTCCTGTTGCCTGCTGCTGTGGGAAACCTTGCGCAAATGTCCCACCTTTCCGTGGCTAAGAGAAGGTTTTTCTGAACGGGAGTACTGTGGGGAGGCTTACCCTCGACCCGGAGTGCAAACCGCTCCCCCACAAAGAAACCCTTCCACAAAAGCAGATTTCAGAGCTCAACGGAGCTGACACAGACGCATCAACTGGAAGGGGCAGTGAAGCAGAGATTCCTTTTCAGGTTGATTAATCAATTTCAATATCAGCGAATAACTGAAGGGCGGGAGAGGGGGGGGGGCCCGGGCTTCCATTTTGATGTTATCTCGGCTTTGGGCTGGACCCTGGCAGGGTGAGAACGGCTGCCCCACAGGCCAGTGCTGTCAAGCAGCTCCTCATCCAAAATGTGCTCGCTCATGTATTCGCTACAAAAAAAAAACATGAAAATGGCAGGATTTCCCATTTGTATTAGTAAAAACTCTGTTAGCACTCTTTGCTCTGCCAAGCCAAGAAGTTATTTGAACATAACAGTAAATCAACCCATGGTAAAAAAGTGGACCGTGGGGCCCGATCGCTTTCTGTAAAGTTTCTCACGCATTCCATTGTAATATCTGCCTAAACTCTAACTAAACGTTCACCCTTCAGAATCAAAATGCTGTTTTACTCTGGCATCTGACAGAGGCGGTGAGCTAAATTACAGAGGAACTCTCGAGCCCTGAATCCCAACAGAGCGGAGAGACAATGCGGGCGGTGAAGTCTCCGCTGCCGGTTTGTTTCTCAGGCTGAAATCACACATCCATTACTTTCCCAGATAAATACCGGGCACTTGAACGCAATCATCTGCCTTGTAATACATTGCCTCAGCGCCAGCAAATTACCCTGCTCCAGCTGTCGCAGGCAGTCCTCATTCCTACAAAAGCAGGCGTCTACCAGGTGAAAAGGAGACCAATTACCCCTCAAAAGCGCGGATCGGGACAAGATAGCGGCAAAGAGCCTCAGCAGATAAGCAGAAGGCGATTTCCAAGGCAGGGACAGTTCATCAAAGTGAGCCGAGCCACCACGTTTAATGGTTTTCTCTTTTTAAACAGTAATCGAGAGGACAACCTGAGGATTAAGAAACCTGTGTAAGCTTGCCAGAAGATAAAAAGCGCTTTGTGGCTACAGGCTTACTATAGATTCTTGGGATACACTTGCAGATGGCGCGTGCACCTGGGGATTAGATCTACTCCGAAAATGGCACCCAAATCAATTCCAAAGGTCTCTGCAGCTTTAACACAAAGTACGAGGAATGCCTTTTTTTCCTCGCTAAACAGAAGCTTCCAATCCATTCCTCCTCAGAAGATCCATAATTTCACAATACACCCTGATCAGTACTTGGTAATTACATGGCATAAATAGGACCTAATCTTATCACTGCCACTCTCTACAAGAGATGTGAAAGTGACTAATTTAAAAGGCAGGTGTGATGGTTATAAAGCACAGCCATTAAGTATCAACAAACATCTCGAATATGTATTCTCAGGAGAGTCAATAAACTAGTATTCAGGGGCGTGAGGGAGGTTTGTGCTGGAGTGATTTAATATCTTTGAGAAGAGGATTGTGGAGACAAGACCGCTGGTATGTGTGTGTCTGCAAATGAGTAACACCACAGGAATTCTGTTGTACAGATAGGGAAAAGTTGCAATTAGGCATGTTCAAGAGCCTCATGACTAGAACTGCAAAAACGGCATTGGGCAAAAAAAGTTGCCTTGTTACGGGGAAAACATCACAAAAGATTTGACTTTCACTAATGTGGCGCCATGACTGCAGTTTACACAATATGTTCCCCTGTCCTGTTCCAGCAGAAGCTTTGCCTCAATCGGTCTGACATGAATGAACCGCAACGGCGTTACGCATTTTTCATTTTTTTCGACAGATGTTTGTGGTGTGTATGTTATAATTACTGATTTAAAAAATAACAAAAGGCCATAGTCAAATGGCTGAGCTTCTGGTTCATTGCTTATCTACAGTATGAAGATAAAGATAATGAGGAACCAAACAAAATGCCCCAATTTGGGAAGTAAGAGTCAATACTTTTGGGAAGTAAGAGAAAGAGACAGCTAATTCATGGAGGAAGTAAAAGATAACATGAATTGGAGGAAACAAATAAAGCCTCAAAAACAGAACAACAAGGCAAGGGTGTCATATCATAAATCAGTCCGCCACAAGATTAACACCACCATCATGTTCATCTTGTTAGAATAAAAATATTCTCATCGACTGTTATGTAAATGCACTCATCGCTTTCCGTGTAAGGGCCTTAAAGGGAGTTCTGAGCGTTCCCCAGAAAGGCAGCGTCGTTTTCAACGGGCTCCAAAACATAAAAGAATCAAGAGTCGTTTACCTGGCCTCCAAACCTCAAACTCGCTGCATCCCAGAGAGGCCAAACCACACGTCACCAGCCCACAGCTGAACTGACACGATCTGACGATCTACTGCTTCCGTCCCGCGCCGCAGGGCACCCTCAGCTGTTTGAGCGTGTCCTGACAAATCCCAGCTCTTTTGGACCAACTTAATCTTCAGCCTGTGGTCATAGGGTTGTAAGTGAACAGTGCATACATGCCTATCAAATATTGTGCAAATAATAAATGCCACTGTGTAATAATTTGGGTGTTATTTATTGATGTATTATGTTCCTTTCTGATCGGATTATCTGTATATGTCTAAAACAAGTAAACATCTGATGACCTTTAAGGTCACTTTTTAACAGGAAATAACTCTGTGATGCTGAGAAAAGTAAACTGGTGTTCAGAGGACCCGATCTGTTGATTTATAAATCTGTTCATTAACTCTTCAACAAAAGGGGTTGAGGAGGTTTTAAAATAATAATATGTAGTTTTATTCCAAAGTCAAATTTCCCCTTTTTAGGAACTTATTTCTTATTTTTGGAATATCTTATATTCTATATATTTCATGTGTGCTGCTCTGCCACATGATGGTGGCATATTTTGTCTTCAGATTTATAACAAATAAATACAATTACCAGCTGAGACTAGAATTCCAGTTTTCGCATACGTTCACTTAACATGTCAACATCTAGTTTGGCACCTGTTGCACTAATGCATAATAAACAAGATCCATGACTTTTCCTGGTAGATCAGCGGAACTTTGGACCCAGTTATCACGCATCATGACATAAACATGAGCTCACTAAAGGCACGTTCGGACTATCTCTGACAGTGATAACAGCAGGGACGAAACTTCATCGTTAGCTCGTGCGCAGGTGCACAATGTGAACTTTTTTGCACTGTTTACATTCTTCTTCGGTAAATGGAAAAAAAGTTATATTTCACAAGCTGAAAGAGAATAAACATCGTATGCAAAAAAAAGAAAACACACGCACATACACACACATACTTACAAGTTGTCAAGCTGTGACTCAGTTCGACCGACCATCGGCCACCTCTTCGTCTGGTTGTAAAGTTTGACGAGCAGGAAATGCAAACAGCACCACTTCCGCCCTGGACCTTCAAATTAAAGCTCACGGGGGCACGTTGATAAGGTAAATCAACGTAAAAAGGTTTAGATTTAAAGCAAACCAATGAAAGGTCGGTAGGGGGCCACCCGTACGGAGCTACCGGGAGCCAGAGGGGGGCTACCAATATAATATAATATTTCCATGGCAACGGGACACAACGACTGTGAATTTGGTCCAAACTGATTTTGTTTTCAAAGATTTTAAACCTGTGTCAGCACGTGGTAAGGTTGGGTAGATGGTCGCTGCTTTATCCCCATTTCAGAATGTATAGGTTGGACCAAGTGTTAAATAATAAGAGCAAAACCTAGAATTGGACTCTACTCTTAATTTTGAAATGTGACAATGATAAAGTTTTGACACACTCATTTCTTTATTCCAGAGAGTTGAATTTCCTCTGTGTTGGGTTTTGTCTTTTATCTGAGACTGAAGCAGCTGACAAACCTTTACTTTCTCATTTCCCTGAGTTTAGAAGAGAAAGAGCATTAACAACACTGTTCTGCCAGTGCTATTTGGGATCAGCCTAAAATTAAATAGAATTTTATCCTGTTCAGTCAAAAGGGCATTGCATAATTGTTTTGAAAATCAAAAAGGAAACTGCTAATCAGCTTCATATGAAAAAAATTAAGGTATCTTCTAACTTCTTAAAGATTTTCAGGTGACATAGAGGATCATCCCTATTTACTACTTAAGTCTGCTAAAACACAACCTTGTTTTGATCCTTTGTTCTGATGTGGCATTGCAAAACAATGAGTCACTGTGATGATAAGTGTAAAGGTGTGACTCAGAGCTGGTGAAAGTGATTATGTCGTGGTCACTTTAATGGCAAAGTTTAACCTTAACATAACACGTTGTGTATCTGCTGCAAAGACGAGAGTGTAATCCAATGTTTTGCGTTGTCATAGAGGTTGATCACTTCAAAAGACACAAAGTAGAGCATACTTAAGTCAGATACCTGTGAATATGAGGAAGGTTTTTTTGTTGTTGTTGTTGTTAATTTAGTCTACGGTTAAGTGTGGCTTGTCTGGATTTGATTGTAAAAGTGTCAAGAAGAGGTAAGTTATTAGGTTGACATACTTTGCGTAGAATGGAATGTTCCTTCCGGCAGAATATTGCGGTACTGTACAAACAGCATCTTGTGGGCCTGCCTGAACTCATACTGTAGGTATTTCCAGTTACAGTTGCCATACACAAAAGTGACCCATTTCAAGTCACAACAAGATGATAAGATCATAAAATAAAGTAGATAATTTCCCTCATGTTTTACAATAATTACAATTTGTTCATTTTCATCTTGAATATTTACAACACGAATTTTGTGTGTATTGTAATATTTACATTATGTTGTCTTGTACAGTACTTGTTTTTCACTCTCTTGTTTGTTTATACTGTCTAATTGTTTAAACATCTCTTGTGACATTGTCTTAATGTCTAAGATAAATATGTTATTACAGTGGTATCAAATGATAATTATTGAAAATTCACAACAAAAACCTTTGCTTCAGATAATATAAGGTATTAGAGGAAATTGCTGGTCTTTACAGTCCAGCTTTCATTGAAAATATTTACAATCCCACACCCACAGCTGGAAACCCACACCATTCTGGGTTGAACAATCATCTATAATAACTGGAGAGTGGTAAAAAGGGAAAAGAAAGCTTCTCACAGGCTAGATGAGTCCTTCAGTCCAAGCCAATGGTGAAAATGACACTTTTCAGAGAAATTACAAGACTTTTCGGAGAGCAGGATGACATTCTCCCACTTTTGCACCTTTTCAGGCCTCTAGCTTAATTCCATTTTTCTTCAATCTGCGCCTTAAGATGTGCTACATAGACACCGGTTTCATTATGAAAAGATTGAATACACCTGATACGGAGAGAGGAGTGAAACCACCCCAGCCACGAAGCAACTGTTTGTGGTACATTTACAGTATGAAAATGGATGAGTAATGGACAAACATGTTACATAACTGTATGCTTGTTCAGTACCTATGGACATGGCTGTGTACACACACTTCATACTTTCCCATAAGCATGTGGCTTTCTCTTAATCCAACACGGTGGGGATAGGTATTAACAGCGACTGCATGTGCTTTGTTGGGATGATTAATTTATTTACTTACTTTTACTGTAAACTGCACTGACATGGCAAAAAAGACAGGGCGTGCTCACCAGGGTGCAAATTCAAATGTAATAAGCAAATTCAAAAAACAGAGCGCAGGTCTTTTCAATTTGCCTGAAATGAAATTCCACTATATAATGGCCGTGATAACTTCACAGGCTTGGTACGACATCATATGCCCTGAAGAACTGAGGTAGTAGATGTGTCTCGTTCCCATCCCGTGAAATAGTTCTAGGTGTCGCACAACCTATTACTGATAAATTGTCCTTCACAGTGCATCAGATGGGTCATTTCCCACGGCAGATCATCAAGGAAAAATGTATCCATGTCGCATGCCTGTTAGACATATACGGTGCACCATTCTACTTTTAATCAAAGTGATGCCTAAGATGGGTTTCATAAGTGAAAAACATGTGTAATGTTTTAAGTTCTGTCTCAGGGATTTTTTCATGTACAGTATGTCTTTGAGGCAACATAACACATAACATGTACACAAATAGCACCCTCAAGTGGACATAGGTAACGATTACAGCTGGGAAAATCACTGAGGGAACATTTAGATTCAGAAATACAAACTCATAGAATTAACAACATTCCTTTTAATCCACATCCCCAATTGAAGAAAAAACAACTTGTTAGTGAAATGTCTAAATGAGGAAAACATCCTTAATAGCAGAAATTTGTTGCATCCAAACAACATGCTGGGATTAAGAACTGATGAAGACCAAATTATAAGTGGAGGGATATTTGGCCCTTTATCTGACTTATTGTTTGCCTTCAATTAATCTCCTCTTTCCTCCATTCCGCTGCCCCCAACCATAAAACTGATCAGAAGTAATAAAAACTGTATGAGTTCCTCAAATATATCTAGAAGAGAAAATACATTTGGGAGGAGCAGTTAGGAGGGGGGGGGGGGGGGGGGGGGGGGGGTTCGGTGTCCCTGACTCATTATCCTTAATTGTGGTAAATTAAAGCTAAGTGTCAACTTTCACCTACAGTTGCAAAATATACGAAAAAGAAGACAGATGCTGAGCCAAATGTAATAATGAATTAATGCCAGTTTACCAAGACAACCCAAAGCAAAAACATCTAATTTTGTTGAATTTCTTTGCCTCAACCCCTCCCTTCATCTTTATTACTTGCCTCATTTGCTCACATTTCAGATGGGGGTGACTGAGAGCAATCTGAGAAAATAGAATGGAGATTGATTGTTTTAAGATCCAGATATGGAGTTAATCTGGTTGTGAGCTTCCTCTGCAGGGCTGGAGAAGGTGGTGCTGGAGATGTTTCTGCAGAGCCGCTCTGGCTGTGTGGGGACGGGAAAGCACTGCTCTGTCTGGCGTTTTTGACAGCTTTTTCTTGTGGCCCGAAGGCGCTCTGGGAAAGGCCATATCCACACTAAAAGATAGACATTTTTGTTCATGAACTCAAAGTTTCACGATAAATTTGCTGATTTGCATTCCACTGAATAATTTCTCACAATGACATACAGTATTCTTATGACACCGTATCACTTAACATTACTTAAATTTAGGACCATGAATAGTGTGACATCTGGAACAACATAAAAAATTAGATCAATGAATAAATCAATATATAGAGAATAACAACTCAGTCCTTTTAAAAGATGTGTCACACTGTGCTGTTTGAAAATTTAAGACCTTGTAGACTAAGAACATTTTATCCCTATAAGACAAACAGATGCTGAAATGTTCTTATCATGTTCTTAAACATACTAAATATCTAACATTTTATGGGGGAAATTATGGCTATAGCTTGATCGGTGATTTTAGTGATACTAACATATATTGCTAATATCGTTAAATGATACAACTAAAATAACATTTTCGTACCATGAATTCATGCCCTTTTCGTGTATCCTTGGTGGTGGGTGGGGTACATGGGCAGACAGAGACAAAGGACGCTCATTGGTCCTTGTCGTCTGCCGGATCCTCCGGATCACGAGGCCTGTTTCTGCTCCAGTGGCCCATTCCTCTTTGACGAAATCTGGTGAACGTTGCAGGTCGCCCTGGCTGAGACGAAGCCTTTGTGCACGGATCCCTGGCAACCTCCTATTAACAGGTGCTGCTGCAGCGGCACAGGGAGGAGGGGACAGCGCGGTGTCTGGGGACAGCGACAGGAGAGTCACATCAGGCAGGGGAGCTTCTTGGGGATCCAGGTCTGACAACAAAAAGAAAAAAAAAAACTTTGTTGAACAGAGTTTTTGTTATTTCTATTAAAATATCACACAAAGATACAACACTCACCACTTATTTTCTGTGGGTAGTCAACTGGGGAGAGAGAATGAAAAGAAGAGTCCACTGAGACAGCACTTGAGTCGGCACTCTGTTTGTCCTGTTGTTGTTCTTCATCACTACTGTTGCTCTGCATGCTGTCCTCGTCCTCATCCTCATCTGTCTCTCCCGCACCACTGTGGTTTATCGCAAGGACCTGTGGTAATCTCTCATTCTCTATAGCCTGAAGGCGCCTAAAAATAATGTTGGAAAATCTTTAGTTTCCACGATCTGATATGCAGAGTGAAAACGAGTGTGATGTGCACAACCACTTAGCACCTGTTATGGTGTTCCCTCCAAGCCCTCAGCTCAGCAAACACATTAGTGCGTTCTCCAAGGTCCGGCTCCTCGAGGTCAAACGTGTGTTCGGGTACATGTATGGGCAGGTCCAAAGGGGTGAAAGTGGATCTGGCGGGTGCTGTCTATGATATAGGAAAAGGAAAATTTGAGTAGAAGAAGCAGAATAAAAAACATGAAACAGATGAAGGCCATAAAACCTGCAAATTCTAGTCATTGGAAAGGTTTGAAAGCAATGAAGACCAAGCAAATAAAGGACATCTGACACTGTGACAGATTAAAGCCCAAAGCATGGCCTTTTGACACAGCTCTTCACACATCTCCATCACCCATGTCCTCCTTTCACTGTGACTGTCTTCTCTGGTTTTTGTCTGCCTGCTTATTAGCAGCTTCTGCTTATGCTGACATGACATTAAAGAGGTGAGCTGCTGGTGCCAGAAAGCCATTATTTCCTGTCACAGCTCATAAAACTTAGCCTTTCTCTCAGCTGACACCAAAGGCTCCGCTGTATGTAAACAGTAACAGATGGACTGATGAAGTCATCTGATTAGGATTTGAGACACATTTTTGAACTGATCTATTTTTGGCTCAGATTTGCAGAAGTTTTGTTTTCACCTACCTTCAATTTTTCTCGCCTCGCTCGAATAGCCTGGACTGGGTTTCCACAGAACAGGATCTTGCCAGCTCCTTCAAAAATAAGCAGATGAGGGAATTCATTGAACCCAAGTGTTCGACTGCATAACTGAGGCCTGCTGGTGTCACTGTTGTGTTTGGATGAATGTTGTTAAAGTACGAGCTGATAAAAGTGAATGAAAGTACTGTCGATGAAAGTAAATAGGACATCACGTTTAACCAACAGTGTCTAACCATGTGTGAGGATGCTGGTTTCTGCTTCTGCTGCTGCTATATCGGAGTCTGAAGAACCAGGTCTGGATCCGGAAGGGGAAAGAACTCCAGAGCTAGTAGCTGACATGCATCTGGAGCCAGTGTTTGGTCTGAAACCACCTGCTGATGCAGGTCTGAAATAGGAAGGACTGGAAGACGGCCGCATGGCAGAGGTGTGCAAGCTGTAGGAACATCCACTGTCGGCTGTCTCCTCTACAAATACAGATATAATAAACCCATAAAACACAGATGTCTGAAAGTAACAGGTTTGTGCTGACTGAATGAAAATAACACATACAAACCATCTTTACTGGCAGCTTTAGAGGAGCTGCCCTCCTTGATAGAGTTTCGGAGAATGTCCCAGTCTTCCCCTATGGTGCTATAACGGGGCAGTCTATCCTCCTCCACTTTTACATCATCAAGGCAACGCAACTGAGGGACCAACTCCCTCACTGCTGCCCTGTAACTGTAGCTTTCCGTCTGTGTAAAAGAGAGAAAACGAGAAATGAGAAGCACAACGTGAATACAGATAAAAGTACAGAATATGGATGAAAAAAAATATTTTTATCTTCTTTTAATCCACTGAGGTTCAGCTAATTGAGAGCAAAATTGTAGGTAATCATTGGAGATTATGTATTTTGCCTCAAGTATTCCATTTGAATGCCTTGTGGACTTTTTTATACAAGCTTTTTAGCATATAAAACAAACATCCCCTCTCACTTTGGAGACTGAGCAAGTTAAATACATTTAGCATTCAAATCAGCTGCTGTACAAAGTTAGATCAGAACACTTTTAAACACATATTCTCGTATCGAACTGTACACAGGCAGAACATTACAAGCCCCAGATCATTTAAATATAAGGTGATTCCAAGGTCATCAGTTGAGCCAATTCTAAGTATCTTTTTATGCAATATGTTTACATAAACCCCATAAATATCACTGCCTACCCAATTCAGGAATTTATTTAATTTAAATAAAGACACAGTACAATAGCTTTGCATATCGTTGAACGACTGCAATAAACTATAACACATATTTGCCTCATTGTAATCTTACGGCTCATTTTAATATTACTCTGTAAGCCAGTTGGATCTGACGACCAATTGCTCCAGCGCCAGCATAAAATTGCTCCCTGCCTTTCTTGTCGAACGACGATTTTCAAAAACATAATGCACAGAAGATTTGGCACACATTTTATTTATGAAAGATATGTTGGGATACCAACAAGTGCTAAAATATTACATTGATGGATGTTCTGACATTTACAAAAGAAAAAAGAGAGAACCGACAGCTCAGTAAATCCCAAAGACATTGAAAAATCAAATTAGAGCTCTGTGCTCCTGGCCTTCATCACACCACAAAGTTGCAGTGAATGAAAACAAGAGAAAAAGGGTTGAAAGGAGGAAATGAAAAAGAAAAGAGAGAGTTTTAACATAGAGGAAGTGAGCGGATGTGTGTTTGTGTGTGATGGGAAGAGAGAGGGAGAGGAGTAATGGTTTGGCAACTGGGCAAACCCAAAGCCAACCCCACAGTTACTACAAAGCACAGGCCTAATGCATATTCAGCTCAGCATCTCCACTCATTGCCCCAGTTTCCTAATTAATACTCTGCTAGTGGGTGTAAATAAACACATTCAGAGTGGCCCAAAAAGCTCACAGCTCGCTGTGCCTGAAATGCAGCTTATTCCATGAACCCGGCAGCACTTGCTAGTGGTGAACCTACTGTCCTTTTCTTTCTCAAATAAACATCAACGGCAAAACAATTATGTACTGGTTAGTTTTCACTGCGCAACAACATCCCAAAAAAGCTGTGTAGTCTCGCATAATATCATGTGGTGACATCCTATCGGAGCAGTGGGTCAGTTCTATGGTCGTCATGCTTGTTTTTTATGGTTCCTGTGTAGAAAAATCAGCTCTCACAAATGCTTTGTGTGTCAGCAAATACTGACAACAGCCATGATTGTAGACGGAATTAATCAGAGGTAGGTACTCAAATCAGCATATGCTGCAACTGTAATTTGGATTTTACAACACCAACTGAGTACAACATTTCCTGTTCAGGTCCTCGGCCCAGCTCCTTGCTCAAGCTTCATTCACTTCAAACCGTTTTCAGTTTAGTTTTATCTTATGCCAGACTATTGCTTCTCTGGGGATTGCACCACTTGGTTGTACTTCTATTTCCTTAGAAATGTGCCAGTCTAGACAAATATGTACATTAGATGTCTAGAGATGAAAATAAAGAGAAAATATTCAAATGAATAGTTTTTAATCAAGTCCTCCCCTCGTGTCAGTGCAGAGACAATAATACACAAAAGCTCAATCTGAAATTTTTTGTGATTTATAAGCAGCATAAATTTGACAATTGCAGCTAATTCTGGGTTATTGTGATTCCAATACATTCCTACAGCTATCTTTTGTTAAATGTTGGTGTCTGACATCTGACAAACCAATAAATCTATTTCATAAATAACAATAATGCAGATATATACATTTTCATATGTTTACGCCTGAATACTTTTCACACACATTCAGTTTAAAACAGTAGAAAGGAATCTCCCTACCTGAGTGGAAGTGGGGTTTGGACGTTGACACACAGGGTTTCCCTCCAGGGTAAGTGTCTGGAGTTTGACACACAAACCCAGATATTGAACCTGGACTAAGTCATCAATATCATTCCCCTCCAAATCTAACAGCTGCAGGTTCTCCAGCATGCCAACCTGACTCAGGTCGGACACGTTATTGTAGGCGACGTAAAGCTCCTGGGGACAGAAACAGATTTTGCGGAGAGTTTAGAAATTAAATTCTGAGGTGGCAGGTCCACACACACATGAGGCCACATTTCACCAAGATCACACACTCAAATGGACCAGAGATGTGACCTCCAGTTACATTCAATTCAAAAACTCATTTTGAAAGCTGTTTTAAGAAATTTATCTCATGAGGCATTGATACCTTGAACAGTTTTGATCAATACATGCGTTACAAACATTTTATTTACTCAAGAACCCTCAGAAAACTACTGTAGTATCTTCACAGAGCCATCTGTCACCTACTAAGACTACCTTGAGAGAAGTGAAAGTAGAAATGCCTTCCAGATCTTTGAGGCAGCAGCGAGACATTGATAACACCTGCAGGTTGGAAAAGGTGGTTCCCAAGTCTCTAGGGAGACAAAACAGGATGAATGTGGTGTCGAGACCATGAAGGGAGTTACACCGCACTGTAAATCATGAGGAAAGCAATACAATCTTATTCTCATTGAAAATCACAGCCCTCTTATATTCTCCAAAATGTAGTCTACTATTTTTCTCAACACAGCAGTCTTGCTTGGACTTTTCCTGATTAATCTCTTTTAGTTTGTGTATCTTACCTTGTAACACCCTCTACATAACAGTTCCAACAGCCTAGAGCAGGAAATGCTATCAGAGGCAGTGCATGTCCGGCTGGCTTTGCTTTGCTGCTTTCAGGGTGGAGCAGACCTCTCTCTATCTTCTCTGCTTATACTTGTTTGTCTCTCTGCAGTTTCTCTGCTAACATTGACCAATCTATCCTCACATAAGGTGTGAGGACGTGTGTATGAATGTGATTTGTCTGAGTTGTTTGTTGTTTTCAAATGCGCTTGTAGACAGAAATAGACAGGCAGAACAATCTAGCAGAATCTATGCATATTTCTTGACTTTTTTCCCCCGATAGAATCAATTAGTTTAAAATCTGATGTTCCACAAACCGTGCCCAACTATGAAACAACTGGCTGAACCTGTTCCCCACATGTGTCTGGTTTCTCTTAAACTAAACTGAAAATCATATCTGGTGTCTTTTATACAAGTTCCAGCATGCACCTTAAACACATAAAGTACATATCGTATCACACACCCCTGTTGGGAAACCTCAGGTAAAGTTGAGCAGAAGAATTCACCTGCACTCCAGCTGTTTTGTAACTTCCATAGCTTCTGTCCTGCTCGTAGTACTATCTAACTCAAAGTAGCTAATTGTATGACGTCCAGTGACAGTTTCTAACATTGCCATAACCTGCCCATATTTAAGTCTTTTGTTTGGGAAGTTAGCAGTAAGTTTAAAAGAGAGGCACAGCTTCAGACCTACCATATATAGGAGTCTGAGGGTTGAACATTTGTTTTTGTCTTGTGGGTTTGTGTTTTGTTTGTGGCAGCCTCTTGAAAGTATGAAAATCTGTAATATTCCATGGAGTAAAATGCTCATCTGGAGAATAAACGAGGAAGAAAACATGGGAGTGGTTGGACACATGTCACTTACCTTACTGATGTGATCAAGCTGTTGTTCAATCTGAGCTGCAGTAATCGCGGCAAGTAGGTTCCTATGATGAGGATCAGACAAGCAGACTCAATTTTCTATTTCTAATGTGGAAGTTTGGAAGACTGATTTAATTATATTTCAATTTACTCCAGCAATTTAGGTGATTTTCTTTTTTTCTAATGTTCTGTCCTATATTCTTCAAGAGAAGCATGACTCTCACATGTAGAGACAATGATCCGTCATATGTACACTTGTTGTGCAATCTAGGTATTTTAGGACCAAAGATGAATACATGTTCTGCGCTGCTATCAGCTCAGTCACGTATGGCTGGCAGGCAAAACTGTCTTTTTGTCAGGAAACAATAAGGTCTTACAAAAGCAAGTAAAGCTCTGAGCCTGCATAATATATTTTCAAATATGTTGATATATGGTATCTTACCAAAGTTACCCAATCTGTTTTCATAGGTGTCTACGCAGACCTCCAATGAGGTCACATGATTGAGGTCCTGAGTTCCACACAGCAGTTCCTGTAAGGACAAAAATGACCAGCTGACGTATAACATCATATTCAACTTGATCTTATCTTCACTCAAGACACAACTTGTCTAATGTGACGGCTTCATTCTTTAACAGTAATCTTCTGTGCCAGCCTTACCTCAAAGCAGTTACAAGACTGTTTGAAAGAAAAAGCCAGGAGAAGCACTGATAGTTGCACCACCTGGATACATGGTATACTTGCCAGAGTGAAATTCTATTTCTGAACATGCTCCATTTAAGCTGATAAAGTCATTTCTACTTTTAGAAATCAATCTTTTTAATGCTACAGCAAAATTATTTTGAAAAAAGCTTTGAACCGGTACCAAAACCCCCCCATAAAAAATGGTGAGGACATCTGCATAAATGGAAGCTTTATAGTAATTAATAGTTTTACTAAAAATGTCACTGTTATTAAATATCAGTGGGTTGAACTTGGATATAACAGTTTTAAAAGTCTACAGTTGTAAAACGATTATTTTGTTGTTTTTAATCTACAGGTAAAGGTATATAAGTTAGCCAACTGCAAATTGCTTTTAAAAGCAGACGTTGACCTAAAAAAGTGTACTACAATCTTTATTTTTGATGAAACAAATAATATTTTAAAGTTGCACATGCAATATTACTCCACAACCAACGTTTCCATGAAAATGTGGAATTATTGTGTGCATGTACCACTGCTGTACAGTATACTAAATTGATATATAAATCTCATAAATTGTGAATTAAAGCAGCAAATGAGTACACTATCATGAAAACATATGACGCACTTTAAATGCAGACAATTGCTGAAGACTGGAGATTCCTTGACAACTTACCAGCCTCTCCGGAGACAAATAGAGCTCTATGTCTGTGTCAGAGTCCTCGGAGGGTTTAGTAATAGGAGTTGGATTGATGTAGCCCAAATCACACAACTCAGTCACCAGAACCCGTGCTGTACCAGGCCGGACATCCTGAGCCACAGATCCATGAGAGAAATTCATCTCTCACGGCTGTTTTGTCAACAAAACGGGAAACTGGAAGTTAGCAATAATAGCGTTTGCAATACTGATGTAATTAAATAACTCTCGACAAACAGGTTATTTAAAGCAGATAATTCGTATAAAGAAAAAATACATTCGTAACAAGGTCGTTTTTACCTGTTGCAGAGAATAACTTGGTCTATACGTTTACAAACTGAGAGCTACAACAGCCAAAAGTTTACTTGACAACGGAAGAGAACTTCCTGGATACGAACTATGGCTACCTGGGACATGTAGTGCGCACGCACAGTTAGCTGAATGGAAGACCCGATTGGAATACGAATGAGTTAAATCTACAATTCATGTATGGACCTGTTTAACCCGTGAGCAACCACGCCGAGGATGCAGAAGACAAAACCTTAATACGTTAATAGTTTAACAAACTCTCCCCGATACATCTTAGAAATATGGTTAGATTAAACTCTTACCAAAAAGTAAAAAGTCAGATATACTGAAGAAAATAATACATTTACTTAACTTCAAGAAAGTACATTTTCCCTCCAAAAATCTGAAGTTGTTTTAAATTTCCCATTTTACCCTAAATCAAGGTATACAATTAGGCACATGTAGCTGCATAGACTCGCCACATATCCACCAGATGGGCAAACGTTTCTTTTGGATCTTTCCTGGCCCCTAATGAAACTTGCTATAATTCACGTCAAAGTAGTCATATGATACTTGGGCTGCATCCAGCCAATACAAACATTCCCTAACCCAAGTTAAGTCAGCCTCGTGATCTCTGGGCCAAAGTAATATAGATCAGGCCCACATTCTTTCATTTGGGATTCAACATGAATATTTGTGTAATTACAGTTGGAATACGGAGTCTGGTTACAGGTTATGTTTGGATAGGGCTGTGAATGGGGTTTGTGGTCTCCTGACAATTACAATGTTACTGTCCCCGCAATTCGTTTGACAACAGAGACAACACAGCCTTAATCGCACATTTTAATGTTAGCTGGGATTCCTTGGGTAGTGAGGTTTGAGAGCTTCCTTTTAAACTTTTACTTTTTAGATTTAATTCAAACAGGTAAGTTAAGTCATCCTCATTAGGGGAGCATTTTTCTGACTGTACCTGAACGCTCCATGTTCATGCATGGTAACCGGGGCGGTTCTATGTGTGATATAGCTGGGCGTGGGCTCTGTACTCCTCGTCTCCTCTTCTCTCTGTGGAAGCACATTGTTCAACGCGGGCTCATCATACCCGGGACCATTGAATGCTTTCTTACATTTTTGCAACTGAAAATTGAATATACATACAGATAAAAGACAAAGACACTCGAAGGCTGTGGGACGGACCCTAGGAATATTTTTGTTTTGCTCTGAGAGGCAACGGAATTGAAAGATTTTTTTTCTTCCTCTACGGCAGACGAAACGTCGCTCTTATCGCTAATTAGACCTCTGCTCGTTGTGAGTACAGACTTTATGTTTCTGTCAGAAATGTGTCGGTAATAATGGTTGATTTTTCCAAGCATAGTTCGCCTTTCATGCGCTTTCAATGTTTTGAACACCACAGGAGACTGCGGTCCACTGTTAAAACGTGTTAGCTTGCTATCATAACATTTTAATTCACGCCCGGCGACCTCGACCATACTCCGTCCACCTCCCAGATCTGCTTTTTTTCACATTCTGGTTGATGAATGACTTACATTTCCTCAGAAGGGGTTTATTTTGTATTACTGTAGTTTTTCTAAGCATTTACCAGTTGTAATAAACAGTCGCTGCTGAGTTCGGCTGTTGAAAGTTCGTAATGAGATGATAACATGACCGAGGTGGATTTCCCCCTATATCACTCTGATAAAAAAAAAACTGAAGGCATTTCCAATGAAACCAGGATAGGGCGATGTTTTTTCTTCTCTCTTCTGTAATTTTGAGACGGTCTTGAGTGTGAGGTTACTGGTGCCGATAGTGGCCACACAGACAAATCGGGTGACGCCCCATCACACTAGAATTGAATGTATCACTGCGGAAGTCAGATTCCATTACATAGCATTTACAGAGATAGCATGGAATAATCTCTACTTTTAATAGCGAGTGAAACCGAAAGGAAAAAAGGGGAAAAAACACATCCAAAGCACTTTTGACTGTTTTAAGAAGGAATGCAGTCAGGAGGATTTACTGGCTCGGGCTTCCATTTGTGGCATCAAACATAATAGTTTTGATCCTTTTGGCAAACAAAGCAGTGTGTGGCTCTCTCTCTCTCTCTCTGTTTTTTTTTGCAATTGATTTGGAACTCTCATTGGCTCTGGTTATCTAACACATCACTGCTTCTCACTGAGACAACATATATGATGAGCAAGTCCTGGGAGAGAGTTCTGGCAGCTGGATAACTGCTGGAAATAATCCAGAGGTGTGGTGTTAATGTGTAGTTGGTTTCTCTGTACAGCTGTGGCCTGGATACTGCCGAGCTGGATGTCAAAGAAGTATGACTGTTCTGAAAACCAAGATTTCACCAACCGGCTTTTCTCTCGTATGTGTGTTGTTTTCTTTCTTCCTGTTAGGAATCTTCTGTTGGCCTGTCTCACCACGTCCTGCAGATCAGCGACAGGACAAATTCCTCAACTTGTTTAGAGAAAACCTTCCAGGAGTTTTGGGGTGTTTGGTGTCTGATAAGCCTCATGGCTCTTTCTAACTGGCAGTTCTTTGTGCGGGGGTCAGCTGGCCTTTTCATCTCTGCTGCTGCCTCCACCATCTCACACTGCCCTGCACACTGAAAGGATGACCCAGTAGGGAAAAGGTCACTTGGTGTCCAGTGCCTTTATAGGAGCAGGTTGCTTGAGCTGTGGAGCATTAAGATTCTATATAAATGTTTCTTTGGAGGTTAAAAGGGATGAGGAACATTTTCTTAAAGGATTTTTGTCTTTAAATCAGGAATTTTCTCTGGCTGAATGAACTAATTGGAGTTTTTCAGTCAGGTATGGACGTGTCTTTAAACTGACTCTATAACATCTAAGTTATTTGTATTCTGTTGGGCTGAGAACAGAGCCATGATTTCCCAGTTTACAGGTCAACACTTATGTTTGCATGCTTTTTAAAGTGGTGATGTCATTGGAGAATAGTGGGAGGAGGGTATGATGGGCTGTCAGGGCTTTAGCATGGCTCTTGGAGTCTCAGTATCTGACCATGATACCTCCCTTGAGAGGGTATCCTTACCATCATTGTGCCATTAGAAATCTATTATCTCTGCAGTGGTTCTGCCAGTATGGATTCTTTAACCAATTAAGCCCTTTAATGGAGAGCAGAATGCATGTTGTGGAAGATGGTCGTTCATGTGCGTTGCTTCTTGCAACATGTGGAATAATGGCCATGACGACAAGGTGAGAGGGACTTAAAAATGCAGGCTCTTTTTTCATCAACTGAAGCAAGAAAAAAAAATTATTGTTGATATCTCAAGATCTTTTCTTTTTTTTTCTTCCTCCAATGCCCAGTGAGAGTAGCCCTCCCCTGCCTTCAGCCTTCTAAAACCTCTATTGCTGCTGCTCTGTACTTGCACCCTCCGTAAGCTGTCATGTAATATTATCCTCTTGGACCAAGCAAGGCTCTCATGTTTCAAAACGAAATGTTAATTTCCGAGGCTGGAGGTGCTGCGCTATAAATAACCTTAAACACAAACATGCTGAGAAGCGTTCCTCGATCAAACCGGGAGCAGCTTTGCAAAGGTTTTTGGGAAGTTGAGAATGGAAAAGGTCAGAGCTTTGTTTGAAACAGTGCTGCTGGAGCTTGTCTGACAGCGGCGACGGGGAGTTCAGATCTGCCTCTTCGAGCTCTCTAACGCCACATCATTGATTATTACTTTTCAGGCCGCGGTAGGATCACTCCCCGGGTCATATCAAAGATGTAAAAGGAAAAAACGACGACTGGATGAGATCATTTAGCAACATGTTTTTACATGTGGGGGATGATCCACACAGACTGTAATCACTGCACAGGATAACACTGATACCCGTGACTGTTGGGAAGGATGGAAATTGTCAGTTTTTGTGTACAAAAACCATAGCCTACAAGTTCTTCTTTTTCCCTATCTTTTTTAAAGATATGTCAGAGCTAATGCAAATGCTGGTGTTCTGCACAAAGACCAGCTGAGTTTGAGTCCAAACTGACAACAAGTGGCCTTAGAAACAAGGCAGCACATATCAATGATTAATTTAGCTATTCATCACCATATGCATGCGTGGATTATTAATCGGCTCCTGACATGGCCTAGTTCGAAGGAGGATGGCACGGCTGGCTTCTTTGCTTCCTGCAGTCTCCCCGTTGCAGGCCTGGATGTGTTGAATTATTATTTCAGCCTCTGATCGTCAATGGTTTGGCAGGTGTGCAGTTATGTGGATATGGAGATGAAATGCTGTAACCATTGATGTCAGCGTCTAAAAAGCTGCATTACAGAGGGATGGATTGATGAATAGAGCTTTCCTTTTTTCTATTTATGCCTGTCTTTGTTGCTTATTATGCATCAGTTTAGATCACTAGTTAGGAGCCTAGGAACCTTAGGAAAAAAGCTTCTTTATTAATTGATTCAATTCAGGAAAATGCAAAATTTTGTGAAAGTCAGAGACAAATTAATCATCATAAGAAAATTAATTAACACTTTGATTAATATTGAATTGAACATTTTAAATACTATTTCTGCACTTTAAGAAAAATACTGTATAATTTTGGCTCTGGTGGATTTTAAAATGGGGCAGAGAGGAAAGAAAACATTAGAGCAAGACTTTTGAGCCCTGGGAACAAAAATGCTCTTTTTACAGTCATCACTAGAAGGATGCATAACAAGTTTTGAATAAAGATGCTGACTTCCAACATTCAGCTGCACAGCGTAGACAACTTATTACCAACAAAGTTGGTGGAGGAAGAAAAGTCATGGCCTTGTGCAGGGGAACATTTCACTGTCTGACAACTGAATCGACTTAGTGAAATCACACAGAAATCTGTGCACAAACATTCAATTTTCTGCTAAATCAAGAGAAGAAGAAGCTTGATGCTACATGAAGATAATGAACCCTTTTAGTCTTCAGTTTTAGTTTCAACCTGACTTCTAAACTTAAAGGGTTCTTTGTAAAACTTTTGTCCACTTAAACCTTTTATTTCCCGCCATGAAAAGGAAAACATTGTATAAATTCATATTTTGATTTTGGATTATGGACTATATTGGCCCAGCAGTGTGTTTTTTTCCACATCATTGTAAAAGGGGGGGAAAAAATGGTGTCATGAAAGCACTTATGAGACAATCGTGTTGCCTCACGCCTGAAAGGTGAAGACTCGCATATTTCGCAACTGGTCAGAAGGTCCAAGAGGAACAGTCCCCAGATTTTTGTCATGGCCCTGAAAATCCTCAGACACAATCTGGAAAAAGTTTTAAAATAAAAAAGTGTGGGTTGGGTGTCTATACGCCGGTAAGACCTCTGAACTCTTGTTAACTTGTGAATATTAGTCATGGCAGATTCAACTTTGTTACAGAGGCTATAAAATTCATGTCTCCGAGTCAGAATACAGCATTCCCAGTCGGGCTGTCTTTTGGTTGCTTATGTTGACGTGAATCAAAGTTTATTACATGAGTAATAACTGAATAAGGGTGCTTGATGCCCCTGGCAATGCTACTAATCCTTGCCATCCTGCCATTTTGGCCACCACCCATTACCCACTGATTTCTCAAAGTCTGTGAAAGTCAATTTATCAAGTGAAGTTAATTCTTAAACAAATAATGTTCAAATTATGTGATTTTTGCTATAAATGTAGCGATTCATTTTTGTGCAATACATTTAAATCTTTATTAGACTCAGGACACAACTAAATATGTGAATAAAGTAGTTGTTTATTTCTTTTAATTAATTAATTAATTTTGGAACAGTTTTACTCAAGCAAATGAGGTCCAATGCAGTAAATCTCAACGACCTGTCTGTGATTTCAAGCTTTGTTCTGTTTGTGAGTGTTTCTGCTCACTGTAATTTAAGTAGCCGCTGATGCGCCTTGATGTACACTCACTGGCCAACAGTGTTTTGGTGTCTGTCCGCCCTGCACGAGCCCCTCTTCGTCCCACAGCTGCTTTTTATTTGGTTAGAGGAGACTGAGGAGCTGGGCTGCCTCTGCGGCTCTGTAAGCTGCACTGTGTACCCGGTTGATTTACTTACAGTGAGGTGAAAGGGAGCTAAATGTTTGGCTACACAACTGAAGGGTCGGTATAATTCCCTTCCTGTCGTGCTTCAGAATCGCAGCAGTAAGGTTTTTTCTCGTCCAAAAGAAGGCCATTGTTGTTTTTGGGATGGGTTTTCAGAGGCGAGTTATATTTTATGGGACCGATGATGTGATGCTGAAACATACAGTGTGTGTTTTTTTATCTCTGTGATTTAAAAACGAGCAGCTTAATGACTGTCCTTAGTTGGCTAGTCTGCCTTTCTGTCAATCATTAACATCAGTCCAGTCACAATGTCAGCTAATATTAGTCTGCCCATAGCACAGTCACACACGGTTCAGACAGAAATAACACAAACTGTTTTTGTTTCCTGTAGATTCTGTTTGTAAAACACTCCACCCGCCGCGAAATATGGAAATATGTCTGTTTTTTTAGTCTTTTTTCTTTCCACTCAATTTGCTTCTTAAATGGAACCTCTTTATTGTCCCCTTTCTTTTCCAATACTTAAACTCTTTTACTTATTTTATTCTCTTTTCTTTTCTTTCTTTTTCTTGGTGAACACTGACACTCCTGTCTGTACAATTTGAGTTAAAGATTCACTCCAGCTGTGTGTGCACCTTTGGGAGTTAAAGCACAAGTGAGAGGGTGTGTGTGTGTTTTCTGCTCTGATTGCTGTTCAGGACTGAGTAGTCTGTCACAGATACAACACAGACTTTGTGTTTTTTTTCTTGAGACATGACATGTTTCTTGGTTTTCCTAACAGACCTAATACAAACAATGGTTAATTTTTCTCTTCTTCAGTCCTCTTTATGCAGCAAAGCGAAACGCATGAGTGGTTGCCCTCGGTCTCTGGCAGACATTATTAGTGCTTAGCCACAGATTTGTTCTGGATTTGTTTCTTATGAAAGGTTCATGAGTTATATTTCTTTTCCAGCTGTGAGTCATTGTGTATTTCACCTGGCTAGTATCAGGTCCTATTTGGGTCATCCATTTGCTAACTTTTTGGTAATTTTTCAGCAAGCTGAGTCAACAGAGAGCTTAGTGGAATACGCCCTTATGACTACTTCTACTACTCATTGGTTTAACACCTGGAATTTTACAAACCAGAGGTGCTGGGGTTGGAGTGACGTTGGGGGAACTGCGTCTATCATTGTACTAACTTCTTTTCATGTTGTGGTAAACTGGATGTTGATGGCATAATTTTTTCTCTTGAAACTGATCGGGTCTGGTAAGCCCAACTAAATTAGTTGTCATACTTCCTCAGCTGCATAACTTGGATTGATAAGAATTTAGCCTTAAAGTTGGAATTAGATTTTTTCCTGTCAATGTTTTATAGCAGGCTTTCAAATACATGTGGATTCCTAGAAATGTCCTGTTTAACAGTTGGTGGGCATCACTTCTGTGCCCTCAGGAGAAGGAATTATTCAACAGCGTTCCCCGATTTATGATTAACACAAGCATGTGATATCGTCTAGATCTTTTTATTTGGTTGAGTGGGTCCGTGAGGGGTGGCAGCAGTCCCACCCGGAGTCGTAAAAACCTCTTTAGACCTCCCCCTCTGTGGCTGTGGATTAAACCCCACCACATTACGAGGCAAACACCCAAAGAAAGCTTCTGCCTTCAGCTGTGCCTGTGTGCAGACCAGATATTTTTTTATCCGTTACTGAAGGCGAAAAGGTGTGCAAAAGGGAAAACCTTCGAGATGAGGCTGTGTGTGCCCCTCCTTTTCCTCTCGCCTTCCACCCAGCGCTGCCTCTCCTGCACTCTGCTGCTCACCCTGAGTGGTGGAGAATTTGAACATTGAGTACCTTCAGCACATTTTTCACATTCCCCTTTGAGGGTCTCACCCTTACCCCAACCCCCCCATACGTGCAAAAACGCATGCAAAACGCAAGTGTTTCTCACCCACGTCAGATGAGCCGTCGGCAACACAAGCCGCGCACAATGTGGCAATTTGGTGGCTGAGGACTGCCTATCAGTGTTTGTGGGACTTTTCTGCCAGGATACTAACCTGCACCTTTTTTTGCTTTCCCTTCCTCTCTCCCACAGTGGCGCGTCGTGAGCAGCAGCGGCAAGGATGACCGAGTATAAGCTGGTAGTAGTTGGAGCTGGAGGCGTGGGCAAGAGTGCACTAACCATCCAGCTCATCCAGAACCACTTTGTGGATGAATATGACCCCACTATAGAGGTATAACGCTTCTCTAGATGTTTCACCGGTAGTCATCTCTGGGCAGAGTTGGCCATCCTTTTGCTTGGAAAATTGTCTAATTTCTACCTTAAATGTTCTGCACTTTTCCTGATGAAAATTGTTCCTCTGGTTTAATGTAAACGTCTAAGACCCTGGTCAGTGCTGAGAAATATAGTTTGCACCCCACTCGAGACGACTTCTCAGTCTAAACCAAGTTACGGTCATTAAATTAATTGAATGTTGTGGTCAGGCTTTGGAGAAATTCTTGAATTTTTCCCAAAGAAAAACAATTCTCCACCCTTTTATTCCCCATTTAAATTTCAAATAAAGCCTTTGACAGACTTGCAGATATGGCATAGTAGACAGGGGACGGTAAGAATATATATATATATGTTTCTCTCTCTTTCTGACACAGTCTTCGTGCTGTGCCTCTCTTTCTCACCACGCCTGCCTCTGGCCAGACAATGTCCTTTTTGTGTATTTGCATTCCTGGCCCCCATGCTCTAACAAACAAAGGGGCAGCACTCCATGTTTTTTTGTGACTGCATGTTGGAAGGCTAAACATTGGCTCTGACAACCTGCTCTTCTGATCTCTTGATTTTCATTGATCTGAAACTGGACAGAGCATTGATACGCTTGTAGGTTGATACACAGTTTGGTGTAATTTACAGAGTCTGTCTTTGTACTGTGCACATGCTGCTTGGCCACAACTGACCGAGCCCAGGGAAGTGAGAGGACTGCATTTGCCTTAAAACGCCATCTGTGTGATTGCGATGTGATTGAGTGATGTTTTTCAGCACCTCTCAGTTTGTCCTTTTTTCTCTCTCTCTTTAGGACTCATACCGCAAGCAAGTGGTGATTGATGGGGAGACCTGCCTGCTTGATATCCTGGACACTGCAGGTCAGGAGGAGTACAGCGCCATGAGGGATCAGTACATGAGGACAGGGGAGGGCTTCCTCTGTGTTTTTGCCATCAACAACACCAAGTCTTTTGAGGACATTCACCAGTACAGGTGTGTTTCTGAGGGATGAAAGGGCGGAGAATAAACACAAAGTCATTTGTCGGCCCCTTCGTGGTCATCTGCTCATTTACTTGTGTGTGAAGTGTGCGCTGCAGGGACTCCCGTGGGGGTCTGGAGGTACAGGGGTGTGTACGCGTGTGTGTGTGCCAGCTCTCTGCAGTAGCAGGGTGATGTCATGCTGTAGCGTTTAACACAGCTAAAGAAAGCTTAGCCCCCAACTGGAGGCTTATAGCACGATGCCAATGAAATCGATCCTAACTCAGTTAGAGGAGCAGGCAGAGGTAGTGCTCCCAAGGACAGGGAAGGAGAAAGGGAGGGGGTGGGCAGTTTCAGATGGAGATGACAGTGCTCTCTATCTTTGCCACATTTGGTCCTTCATCACATTAAACACTTGTCAGTCATGCAATGTGTGAGTAAAAGAGGCCACGTATCGGGGTGCATTTCTCATGCAGTTTGGTGGGATTTTTAAGCATACCTCATATTCAGTTTGGCTCATTTTTCTGTGCAGCTCAGCTTGCTTTAGCATAACTTTTGTTAATGTGTCAAAGCATGCATAAGTACTGGCAGTGCTACGATGGGTTGTGGCCCACTTAAAGCTGCTCAGTGCAGATATTTGTCTGTTTTGAACATTTCTTTATTGAAACCCCCCATTTAATGGTACCTGTCAGCCGCTAAAGCACAGCACTACAGTCCTCTGCTGCCTCAAGAATCTCAGCTTATAGAATTATGAATTTGTGGTCCTCCCCAGCAGACAACAGGTCTGTGGTTTAAGTGTCTCAAAACTTGGGGTGAGTGAAGGCCTCACGGTAAGCAGAGACTGCAGAGGGACCGGGCTGTCTGTGATGGAGGTCTCCAGCTGTACAGGGGCTGAATGAGCAGACAGGCCGAGCCGATTTGACCCACTCTTCTCACTCAGTTCTCCCTGACTGCATGACGTTTGGCACTTGCAGCTGTAGTGATGAGGTAATGCTGTTTGCCGCCTGCCTGTTGTCCATCCCTCCTCCTACCCCTTTTATCCCCCCCACCCTCCTCCTTCAGCAGTGCACCGCAGCCCAGGCAGGCTGTACATCTTCCTCTGGGTCCTAAAGTTCCCTGGGTGGTTGATTCTCCAGTGGTGGAAGTTGATGTTGTTTTTGAAGCCGAGAGAATCCCAATGATAAGACTTGTCATTGGGGGCTTATTGTAGTGCTTGGATGGCGCTAAAAGCTAAATTGATGTAAATTCAATTCCATCAACAATAACTTTCTTTTTTCTGTTTTTTTACAGAGAACAGATTAAACGAGTGAAGGACTCTGACGATGTACCCATGGTGCTTGTGGGAAACAAATGTGACCTCCCTGCACGAACAGTAGACACAAGGCAAGCGCAGGATCTCGCTCGCTCTTACGGCATCCCCTACATCGAGACCTCTGCCAAAACACGACAGGTGGGGAACCGACACGACGCACACATGTGTTGGCTGCGCTTGTATTTAGCGGAGGGCCCGTCCTTTCTTCTGTCGTTCTGATTTCTACCCCAGCATTATCAAACTCGCACAGCAATGCGTGGCCTGCGGCGTGATGAGATTTGTGCTGAGAACATTTTTATTATGCCACAGGCAATGACTCATAGCCAGGTTACCTTGGCTAGAGAAGAAAGCTACAGTATTTGAAAGGCCTTATAAGGACTAATTGCTGCATTGCTTTCACGGTCTGTGACTCACTGTAACACATTACGTAGGTACAAACTCTCATTCATTGTTAAACCCTGTCACCTACAAGAAAATGCATGGACTTATTTTTAAATAACTTAAGTCAGAAATGATCAGGGTTGCTATGGTAATGTTGCCAAGTGTTGTGTACACCTTTTGAAATTAAAAGTCAGTTATTCATGTGCATTCAGTGTTTTGATGGATGGTAAAGCATCGTCTTTTGTCTGTTCCTGTGTGTTTTACAGGGAGTCGAGGACGCTTTCTACACACTGGTAAGGGAGATCAGGCAGCACAAGCTGAGGAAGCTAAACCCGCCCGACGAAAGCGGCCAGGACTGTATGAACTGTCGATGCGTTGTATCGTGATGCAGGTGAGAGGTTACAGACATGTAAACCCGATAAGGCTAAATATGAACATCTCGATATTGAAAACACAAAAGTCTCTCTACCAAAAACACTTATAAAGGCCACTAATGTGCACCCTTCGGTGTTATCTTATTCCCCAGCTCTCCATTACATGTGGAGGAGAAACGCTACAGCGCAACGTGGCAGCATGGACACGAAAGACAGACGAAAATAAAGATCAAATTCGAACTTTATCAAATAGAGGATGATTGAAGCAAATGCTCACAAGGAAACCACCAGGGCTGACTGAACTGTAGACTTTTATGAAAAGGAGGATTTTGGACTATTGCCTGGGTGGCTGTGAAGTGGCCCTGTCTGGTCTCACCCCCCCACCCCCCACCCTTTTTTTTTTTATTGTTGTCAGTTTTTTTTTTATATTGGTCCACACAGACCCATGAGCAGTACCACCATAGCCTCTGTCAAGATGGGTTGCTCCACTTTTTCTCCTGCTAACTTATTGTTTTCAGTCTCAACACTGGTTGTTAAGGAGGTGTCTCTTACCTCCACCCACCTTGAAGCCTAATTCCCCTCTCCTGCTGCGTTGCTGTAAGGACTGACTGATTCTTAAATGGAAAGTACTGGAATGGACATTTAATTCCCCTAACACATAAATAACGCACCTCCCCTCCTCGCCACACCCATGTTGGGTCACCCTGAATGAAAGTAGTCCCGTCCTTGTACTGGATACAGCAGGTGGAGGCTTACGTGGGATTGACTGTAATTTTTATTGTTTAACAATTTGCCTATGCTGTAAAAAGAAAAAAAATCTCCGATTTGGGTTTTGGTAAGATTTTTGTTTTGTGCGAGTGTGTGTTTGCTTGATTTTGAAAGCCACTGACCTCTGTAAGTGAGCAAAGGTGCTCACTTCAGATGGCACCAGGTTTGATGTTTTATCAACCCTTCCAAGATCAAGTTTCTCCTGGACTAGATGTGTTAAATGGGTAATACAGAGATGATTGGTTCTCCAGGATGTGGCTACGTTTCAGATGTTTTATTGTGAGATAAGTTTGCTAAATGATAATTGTAATGGCTAATGTACGTAGGTTCTGGTGCAATAGGACTCCAGTTTCCAAACTATACAAAGTGTTGGGAATAAAGCTTCTCTCACGACTACTTCTTTTTCTTTTTTTTCTGTGGGTTAAAAAGGAAAGGTACAAAACATGGAAAACCAGTTGTCATCTTTGCTGTTATTACAGAAACCTAAATGCAGTTAGACGGAATTTGACAATTAGTTTTCCCTACTTTTTAGTAACTGTTGGATTTCCGACTATTGTTTACTTACTCGGTGATAACTGCTATTTTAAGTTTGCAAGAGTTACTCCTTTTGGATAATAAGGCTCAGGAATCAGTGTCTCAGAAGGTCTCAACGAACGGCCCTGGAAACCAGGGTGAGGTATGTTACAGTGGGTTTTGCAGAGTGTAACGCACAAGTCCTGCCTCGGAGTTGAACGTCAGTTTTTCCACACATACCGCTCTATCCTCAAACTGCTCCTCTTTCTCCACAACCTACTAGTCTTCAAAGGAACAATACCAAGTCAGGTGCTAATCTCAAACCATATTTACTGTATATGTGGGACTATTGTGTGCAACAGGTGATGGATAGTGGATCATGGGAGAGCATTGCTTAGTTTATTATTGCTGAAAGGTTTGTGCTCTCCGTAACTGTATTTATTTTCCAGATAAAAAGACTGAACGGTGTTTTCTTTGCCTTATCTTTTAGCTCGTCTGTACCTCATACGCTCTCCCTAAGATGATAATGTTTCTTGTATTGCTTATTTTTGACTTTACACTAGTGGTCAGATGTGTAGGACATGAAAGACAACTCACACACTGCCCTGATCTTTGGCTTACGCTGTCTAATAAAAACTGTCTGGATAACATTTTGTTTGACATCTCAACTATTAATACATAAACATTGAGTCCCAGTATAACCAATTGTAAAACAAGTTGTTAGAATAATAGGTTAAACTCAAAGCGGTAGTTACTTATTGTATTTTGCGCAGATTCCTCTGACAAGTTTAACTGGTTGTAAATGATGACAGCATGGACGCTACAGGTATATTTTGGACACATGCAGACCTCAGACATTTTAAAGGTATCTGCGAGGGATAGAATTTTGGCGATTGATTTCTTTTTACTGGATTATTGTTTTTACATCAAGCCTTTTTTTTGTTGTTTTTTTGTACAGTTATTGTAGCTTATGCCAGAGCTTCTAAAATTTTTGACCAGTCTGTTGATTGTGTGGATGGTGGTGGTCAACTAATTTCAGTTACCGGCTCCTTTAGCGGCGTGGACAGAGGACACAAACTGTGTCACATCTTCGCGCATTATTATGAATGAGGCTTTGTGTTGGTGCAAAATTATTATCCTTTGCCCCCACGTCTGACTCTCTTTCCCGTCTTTTAAAAAAAATTATTTCTCGTCATACATTGAATGAAAAACAAATTGTGATGTTTATAACATGTAATTACAGTCCTGATTGTGTGCTTGTCCTTTATTGATCAGTCTTAAAACAGCACTCCCATGACAATATTATAGAGTTCCACAAATCTATGCATTCAATTTCCTGTTGCTTTAGAAAAGCAGCAGCATGTTGTTGCACTCAAAGCAACCCAACAAACCACTGGTATACGTAGATGTCAGACAAACAGGTGAGCATGGCAAAGACTGTACGGACCACTGGGGGATTTGCACAAGGATGTCGTGGGCTTAAGGGCTTGTTTCTCCCCTTGTAAACTGTGGAAGAATTGTGTGTAAAACTTTCAGCTGTTAAAGCTATTAAAGATGTATTTACCCTTTGACAATGTGGCAACTGTATTGCAGGATGAGAATAAAGATGTCAAAATGAAACCCGTAAAAATGAAACTTTCTTTGTAATTGGGAAATCTGCTGCCACCTACAGGATGTACGGTGTAACTTTTAGGTCATCCTCAGGTCTTTAAAAAAAAAAAAAAAGCCAGGTCGCAAAGCTGACATTTTAAGGAAAACTCCTGGAAGAAGTGGTAAACCAAAAACTTACTCATTTCCCTGTCTAAAAAAGTGTTTTATGCTTTCTAGTTAGGCTTTAGGCCTCACCATAACACTGAAACAGCTCTGATCAAGGTGACAGAGAATATCCACCTGATCACAGATGCAAGCAATGTCTCGGTCTTAGTTCTGCTGGACCTGAGCACCGTCTTTGACACAGTTGATCAAGTGATTTTATAACGGAGGTCATAAGACTGGGTGGGAATCTTTTGTAGGGCTTTAAACTGATTCAAGTCCTTCCTCAAGGACAGGAGGTGTTTTGTTTGGCACTGTGTCTCAGACCGAATGTGTATGACCTGTGGGGTTCACCAGGGGTCAATCTCGGCACCCCATTTGTTCAGTCTGCACATGCTTCTATTGGGCCAGCTAATAAACAGCTATAATGTGTCCTTCCACAACAGTGCAGATGAAACTCAGATCTTGTGTCAGTGACTGCAGGAGATCACAGGCCTGTAGATTTATTGTGTTAATGTATCAGACAGAACAGTGTATAGATGGAGAACAATTTCCTCCAGTTAAGCTCTGATGAAGGTTCAAAGGACTGTCATAAATGCTGTTTACCTTGGAGGTTTACATTCAGCGGTTCCTTTTGTAAAATGTTTTAGATTACAAATGCCCTTTAACCGTATCAAAACACTTTATAGAAAGATTCTTTTGGAATTTCTGTTAAATTGCCTGCACAGTTGATGTCTTTATCTTGATAGCTTTGTTGTCGTTTCTACATATTACTATATTTCTAAATAATTTAAAAGAAAGCAACACTGTTCCTCTGAAAATGGGGCAAATCTTTGTGTGCGTGTGTGTATATGTCAGTGTCTTTTTAGTGCTTCCTGCAGCCGAGTGGGAAGGAGGAACTAAATTAATATTACTATCATAAGAATATTCCTGAAGCCTAAAATATCACATAGATAAGAAACTGATAACACATAAATTGCGGTAAACTTAAGAAATGTTGGGGATACTGTGAAAAAATTTGCAATTTCAAAACAACCTTTGTTAACGCTTTGTCTTATTTCTTCTGGTATTCATGAGGATTATGTTATTATCATATAGTAACTGCTGTGTCAACTCAGAGATTATGGATTTACAATTATTTACAGTAATCTTTGAGTAAGATACTGACCATAGGTAAATTAGAATTAAATAAGTAGGGCACAATTCTGACTCTAGCAAATCTTGTTTTGCATTAACGATCCTGTTCCAAAAGATAAAGTGTGTTCCTGTGTCGTTTGTTCAAAACACTTAGCATTTGCGTATCTGTTGGGCCGGTCTCTTCCTGGTTTTCAAGGGTTATAAAAGCTGGGACATTCAACTCAGGCTAAGACAAACAGAAGGTTGAGGACGGTGCGTCAACATAGACTAATTTGTTGTTCTTACTCTTTTCTGAGACAACTTGTTTTCTGTCATGTCATTTCGTAGGGAAACAATACGCAAAATGCTTCCTAAGGTAAGCAGAATTATCATTAACACCTAATCTAAGAAAGACAAAACTGCTACCATGAAATGTTCCTGCTTTAGGCCTTCGCCTGGCATTTCCCTTTTTCTTTTGTATTTTACAGAAATATCTTCGCAAACATGTGGCCCATGAAATCCATGTTGCAATTACTTACTTTAAAAACCTTGTGCCGGTGATGGATAGATATGGTAGGTGTAAAATCCAAATGCGCACAGCTTACAAAGCTAGTGGAAGATATGGAAGATGTCACCTCTGCTGCATTATTCTTGTTTTACAGTTTACAATGATGGAACTGCAAAGAACATGATGTCTCTTACAGGAACTGTACCCGTCGTGATTTCAGGTAGCAGTGATTTTGCGTTTTTTTTCCTCTGTGTAAAACAGAGTGGAATCATTTAGGACCAATTGTATTTAAGCAGCAATGGAAAGACTCTGGGCATTTTAATTAAATATCTTTCATTTTTGCTTAACAAGACAGGACATACAACATTCCCATTAGTCTTTGGATTGAGGAAAACTACCCCCTTGTGCCTCCCGTCTGTTATGTAAACCCCACACGGGAGATGATGATCGTCAGAGGGAAGTATATATCAAGCAACGGTGAAGTCCAGCTGCCCTACTTGGATAGTTGGAATGTGAGAACTGATCTTGATTTTCTTACTGACAGACTTCTTGTTTAAAGAGACAAAACATGGCAAAAGGTCAAATGTCTGCATTTCTGAGACATTTGCTTTCTTTTACCAGGGTCAGTGTGACCTGGTGAGTCTGCTGCAGGTGATGGTTGCCATGTTTGGAGAGTTCCCTCCTGTGTGCAAGCAGCCTTATCCAGGACATGAGCAAACCTCCTGTAAGTAACCCTCTGATAAACGGAAAATAAGCTTCCACGTTGTTTCGAAACAATATGGTCAAGGTACACGCTGATGCCCGAGAGATGCACAGCCATATCTAGAGCACCTGAAAAACCTGACCTTTCTCACTGATAACAGGAATTTGTACTGTTTTTGTTCAATGCTAAACATGTCGCTTTTCTTTAGGTTCTCAGCAGCTACAGAGAAAAGCAGATGGAAGTGTATATTTGTCTTTATCCAGAGAAGATGATCAACCTTTCAAGCAAGAAAATGAAACCAGCTGTTAATTACATGTTTTGTAAAATAAGGTTATGTTGTGTAAAGTTGGTGGCATATTGCCATTTTTTTTACTGTTTGTGAGTGATACCTGTTTGACTTTACAGCTAAATATTTGGTTAGTTAAGCAAATAACAGCATATAATATATCATTAAAAAATAATTTTGTTAGACTTCACCAAGTTAATTTTTGAGTTTTGGTGGAAATTAAATGAATTTCACTTTTTAAAAAAGTATGTCACTCACGTGTTTATTATTGCTAACTGTCTTGAACGGCCTTACAAGCAGCTCATAAAACTGCACCCACAGGTCAGTTCTGTGCAATCATCTGAAGTCATTTGGACTTTTGAACGAATTATATGGAGAGGCAAAGCCCTTCAAAACGATATAAGCAGGTTAATTAAAAACCTCTCACAACAGCCAGTCACAAGATTGTTTATCATAACAGATCAGCTTTCATTTGTGGACATTTTGTGAAGTGTGTTAATTCTTTAAAGATTTTGCAATGTTTTTTAAATACAAAACACATAATTTAAATCCAAACTTATTGACAGCCTGATAATACTGCTCCTGGGGACTGTATTGAATTATTTGTAACTTTTTAACACCCAAAATAAAGTCATTTGCCAAACACATATGTGTATCTTATTGCAAGACTCAGGTAAAAATGAATACATGATTAGACAAATTACTTCTTTTTCCTTTTAATGTCATGACTGATCATCATTGTAGTCATATTTAAATGCAAAATTGGTTATGTATTGTACTATTACATTAACAAGACTATCTTGATACAACGTTATAAGCAATGAACAGTCATGCAAGGATGTTTGAGGTCTTATTTGTCTCAACTGACCTTAGACCTTTTCCGGGACATGCAAATTTACATTAGACAAAGTATAAAAAACTACAAAACGCTGCCCATGGTAGCGGTTGTTCACTCAAATGAACGCGAAACTACGTCATTACAGACCGGAAGCAGTCAACAGGGCTGCCGGAAATTCCTGATGTTGATCAACGGATTTACCTTTTCGGCCTCTTAGAAGAGCAGGAAAGAATCTGTGTTTGTACATTTGTATTGGTTATTAATTTACCGAATATCGACGTGTTAACCTGAGTATTCTGTAATACTATAGCAAGAGGGTTAACTGAAAACGATTCTGTGTTAACTGTTGGGCCCAAGGCTGGGCTGTCGATAGCCTAGCTTTCACTGAAGTCCTGCTAGTTAGCAGCGTCGTCTTGTGTTAGCTCTCACATTAGCTGGCTTGAAAGTCAGCTGTTCCTCAATAATAAATTCATTTTGAGTTGTAAAAAGGCATCGTTCAAGGAACATGGCAGTTGTCAACGAAAGCGCACTCAAGAAAATGCTAAAGGTAAGATTGCTACTTAACTATGAAGGAGAATAGTACTACGATAGCTAATGAAACCGAAGTGATACTATATGGGTTAAGTTTACATTTCCTGGAAAATGTTATGTCCAACACAATTGATTAATGGTTTCACTTTTTGAAACATTTCGATTATGAGGTTTCATTTTGCTGTAGAGAATTGCCAGTGTGATATATATTTATTCTAATAGCCGTCTATTAATCTGACATTTTACTGTATAATGTTTAGCCGGTAGCTAACATCACATAAACTTACCTGTGTGGGACTCAGACTATTAATTACTTGCTTTAAGATGAACCCCAGTTAAGTTTTACAAAATACTATATATTGACTTCTATTTGATTGCTATATCATCAAAGTAGATGTCACTTTGCAAATTAGACCTACATAGGGCTGATGAGTTTTTTCCCTGTAGGCAGGTTTATTAAACTAGTCAGCCATTTTGACCATGCCAATAAAAAAGATAAACATAATGCAAAGGTTCTTGTTTGTTATTAAATGTATGCATGTAGCTTGTTTTTTTTTCTCCACCTAATTGTTGCTCTCAATGTTGAAACCTCTTTACTTTTTCAAATGATATCTCAATTACACCCCACTGTTCTCTCAAGAATGAATATGAAATTAATATAAAACGCAATGTCATGGCAAGATCAATATTTTCTGGTGTAATTTTTTTTTAATGACGCATCAGTTCACAATTAATTATTATTTTACAGTGTTTTTCACCTGATTAGTTTATTTAGCGTCAGCATCAGTGGGACGTTTGACTACAGTGACTCTCTACATCCCTCTTTTTACCCTATGTCTATTGTTTTTATTCCAGCAATACAAATATAAAGAGATGACAGTTCGTGAGATAACCAATGTCATCTCTCAGTACAAGGATTTGAAGCCAGTCATGGATGCTTATGGTAAATTTGAAAATACTAGTGCTCCATTTTGTGACTATTTGGTTCAGGTGACACGATGTATACTAATCTGATGCTGTATATATGCCTTTGTTTCAGTGTTTAATGATGGTTCTACAAGAGACCTAATGAGCTTGACAGGCACTGTCCCTGTGAGCTACAGAGGTAAACAATGCTTCTTTTACATTGTTTATTAATTATTTCACTATAAAGGATTTTACATATGGTTATTTCCTCAAATCTTTAAAGTGTCAGTTTAGCTTTCTCATGTGGAGTAGACAAAGAGACTCATTCAATAGATACATGATATCTCCACGCCATCAATACGCCCATTTTCATTGTGTCCAGCCATGCCATGCCTTACACTGAGAGTAAAGTATCTCCTTCTAACCAAAGCAGGACATTAATCCACTCTAGAAATGTTTTATTTTTGTCACCATAAAACATAACTACAGGATTGTTTATAATCAGAGCAGATTAAGAGGTTTGGGATAATGCTGTCAGCAGGGAGGGAGGTCCTGTTAGTGATATTAAACTAACCTTCTATTCCATAAACTAAGCAGATTACACATGTGTTTAGTCTCTAGTTGGCAAAATAATTAAATTCAATAGAGCTTTTGGAGCAGAGATTGTACTAAATAAATTTGTTTGTCTTGGTCTATTGAAATAAATAAGTTTTTGAAGTTTCTGTTAGTTTTTATTATACATGATTTATTTTGACTAGTAACATTCTGGTGTAATGCCCATTTTATCTGCCAAAAATGTCAATTTTTTAGTTAGGGTTCAGAATAATCACGAGCAACCAGATATGAAGTGAATCAATGTCCCAAACAAGTTGGGAAATGTCTTCATAAATTTTACATTTGGATTTACTAGAACCCGAAAGGTCAACCACTTGAATTCATTATGCTACAGCTGTTTTCAGAACAGTCAACAATGTCATTTATAATATTGCATGCTATTATTTTATATTCTCACTGTTTTGATATTTAACATATTTGCTATCTGCAATATCACTGTGGTGCTACACCCGTGTGATAATTACAGGCTGACCCATTTTGAAAAAGGAAAACAAAAAAAAGTGTGTCATTGCACACAATTCAAATACCTAGTTTACTTTTATAGGTCAAACAGGTTTAGTGGTAGATTAATAATATTGTTGGGACTATATTGATTGATTGATTGATTGAATATACTTTATTGATCTCCAGGGAGAAATTGACTAATATGCATTTTAAGCTACTTTATGTGTGTGTTGCTTTGATGTAGGCAATGTCTACAACATCCCTGTGTGTTTGTGGCTGCTGGACACATATCCCTACAACCCCCCAATCTGTTTTGTGAAACCTACAAGTGCCATGATGATCAAAACTGGCAAGCACATTGATGCCAATGGCAAAATATACCTGCCTTATCTACATGAGTGGAAGCACGTAAGTTAGATGAATTATTTTTGTGTTAGTTGTTTTTTAGTGAGTAATTTTCATCAGTATTGATTGTATTCATTTCAAAGGAGTAGTAATTGTATCAACAACCAGAATGAACAGCTCCTGGTACAGGTGTGTTTACACTGAGATTTGACCAAATAGAGACATTTTCTTACATGCATTTGAAGTGTTCACAACGGTTTTAATGCAAATGTGTCCTGGGTTGCATTGAGGAATTACAGAGTGATCTGATATGTGGGGTTTACAATAGCCCACAAAAAAAATTATACCAAGTTCAATACCTACGGTGGTCTCTGAAAAAGGCAGCAGGAGCCCTGTGCAGTCATATCCTGTAGATTTATTTTTCTGTTCTGTGTTTTCTTTGAGAACACATTTTAATTGACAAACATAGGACCAACCATTTTATTTATTCATTGTTGACCTTTGAGTTTATTGACTGTATTTGTATAAGTCGTTTTGCTCTGTTTGGTCTGCAGCCTCAGTCAGACCTGTATGGGCTGATTCAGGTGATGATAGTTGTGTTTGGAGAGGAGCCTCCAGTGTTTTCCCGGCCCACCACACAAGCTCCCTACCAAGCTTTTCAAGCAGCTGGACCCCCTAATTGTGAGTGAGATACATTTTTTATGTTCCCATTGTAATCTTTAAAACAAATACCTTGTTGGATAATTTGTACCTTCAAAATATGCCTGTTTAGAAGAACAGGCTACTGCCTTTAAATGTTTTCAAAAGCCTGTAAAAACCTGAAAGTGCCGCCCAAAAAAAAAAATCTCCAATATGTTTTTCTGCACATGCATTTAATGTTTTATCAAAAACTTGGTCAGGCAAAACTGTAATAACTGTGGACGTTTTGATATGATTGTCTGTATGTGCAAACACGGTGACGCAGGTTATTTCCTCCAGCACCAGGTGGAGCTCAAATATCACAGCAACACAAAATCAAGATCTAAAAGAAATCTGTGTATAAATACATGAGACAAATAATAGATTTTCCCACATATCCTCAACTCTGTTTTATAATCTGTTTCTGCCTCAGCTTCCTACATGCCTGGCATGCCTGTGGTGTCACCTTACGGCCCAAATCCCAACCCTGGGTAAGCCATTTGTCTTCTACTTCTTAACGCTTTCTCCCAACCCGCTCATAAATGGTTAAAAAAGCAACCATACCAATGCAAATTTGGTATCGGCCAACAAGCTTAAATATCACTGGCAATGCAGACTTTTTTTTTTAGATCTTTCTCTATTTAAAAAATTGATTTTTTAATTTAGTTTAATTTAGTTTTTTTTATATATCATGTATCTATTGGCACGGAGTAGCAATTTGAGGTGAAAGTGAAAAGAAATGGGTCTGTTTTGATTACTGCTGTTGACTTAGTCCTTAAACTTAGTGTACATTGATTTATGGGATTAGTTTAGTTCTTTTAATGTAAAGAAGCAGTCTGTTTTTGGAAAATGTTTGTAAGTTATTTAATTTTAAAAAGTTCTTGTTACTAACAATAAATTTTTTTTAGTATTTATAATGATAGGCTTATTAACTTAAGGCATTGAGCAGTTTAGCTTGAGTGTAACAACGACTTTTGTGCTGGGTTTCCAGGGTTTTGGGGCTTTGCACCTTTTTTTTTTAATAGTTGTGAAATCGTGAGTGTATAGTTGTGAAATAACTGGTAACATACAGCATTGAGCAGTTGGTTAATTCATCGTCTAAATGAACTGTTGGTTATCACTATTCAGAGGTTACCCAGCTTACCAGTACCCAGGAGGAAACTCTTACCCAGCCACTCCAGGACCTGCACACTACCCAACCCAGACCCCAGTCTCCACAGTGGGTATGTGTTGTATTTATAAGTATGGGTGCTGTCATTTTTCTGATGACATTTTCGAGTTCTCTACTCCTGTCAATGGGAAAGCAAAATACAAATGTGCTTCATCAAACAGGAACTGTATGAATTTCCCTATTGATGTAATTTAGTTTTGATATTGACAAGCAGCATTCAGCGTATACAAAAAAATGTCATTTTTTCCAGATTAAAGTGTAGCTCTACATGGTTTTTAGTTAACCCCAAATGAAGACTTGACCTTTTTGCTCAGACTCACTCCCCCTCTTGAGTGACCTCGCTGGAACGCTGAGCCACCAGTGAAAGGCCATTACTGTAACTAGAGTGGGGGGTATTAAAGGCCAGAGGTTAGCCCCCTCACAAACTCTCTAAGACGCTCTCTGTGCAGTAGTTTAAGACGAGGACAGGAACAGTGCACAAAGACGGAGCTGCAGCAGGAAGGAGCCTTATTTGACTCCTATTTTTAGTAAAGAGAAGAAATGGGTTTGCCTGTGTGCAGTATCAACTCTGACATTTGTGGTGCTGAGTTCAGACAGTACAGACGGTAGTCTAGACCCTTAGAAACCTGTGTGCATTTACACTTGCAGAACTTTAAAACTCTTGACCTTCCAACTTTTTTTTTTTTCAATAGAATGAAATACGTGATTTTTTTTTTTATTTCTGTGTATTTTAACAAGTACACGTAACAGAAATTCATAGAAATATATCCCTACGAAAGTTTTACACTCAAAATGAATGAATTACATTTAAAAGTAAATACAAGTTACAAAAAAAGTTACTATTCTTGAAATATTTAAAATATACTAGATATTTTAAAACATAGTAGTGATGGAGGATTTTGATGTAATAAAACTTGTCTTATAAAACAAGCTGAAACGTGACCATCTAGACACATGAGTTTGTTACTATGCCTTGGAAACTGAGAACACAGAAAGTATCGAAGTAACTGGACCTAAGAAGAATAAAGCGGCATATTTCGGATTTTTCTCCACAGGTCAGAGCAGAGATGGCACCATTGGCGAGGACACCATCCGCGCATCTCTCATTTCAGCTGTGAGTGACAAACTTCGCTGGAGGATGAAGGAGGAGATGGACAGAGCTCAGGCTGAGTTGGACGCTCTTAAGCGAACAGAGGAAGACTTGAAGAAAGGACATCAAAAACTAGAAGAGATGGTCTCAAGACTTGACCAAGAAGTGGTAAGAAAACCTCTCCTCTTTGAAGTTAGATTTTTCTCCCCCTTTTTTGTACTGTTTTGTTTGCTTCACCACCATATCACTCAACCGCCACTCTTTTGCGTTTCCCAGGCCGAGGTCGACAGGAACATAGAGCTCCTGAAGAGAAAGGACGAGGAGCTAAGCGAGGCTTTGGAAAAAATGGAGAACCAGTCAGAGAACAATGACATTGACGACGTCATTGTGCCCACCGCTCCGCTGTACAAACAAATCTTGAATCTGTACGCTGAGGAAAATGCAATTGAGGACACAATCTTTTATCTGGGAGAAGCCCTCCGCCGAGGTGTCATAGAGCTGGAAGTCTTCCTCAAGGTACCCACCTCGAAACAAACACTATTAACTGCACAACACGAATAAGACTGGGGTACTGTGCTGCACTTGCCGTCTGCCCTATTGACTCCTTGTCTTCTTTGTTTCAGCATGTGCGACTTCTGTCCAGGAAACAGTTCCAGCTGCGTGCCCTCATGCAGAAAGCCCGCAAGACTGCCGGCCTCAGTGACCTGTACTGACCCGCGATGACGGCCCGGAAACATCCATATCTTCACTCTTACTCTTTCGCCAGCTGTTTACTCCCTTTTTACTGTCTACTTGTATATCAACCAGCTGCCTCTTTTTTTAACAGAAACAACACAGACAGAGTTGTGAAACGTCAGAGTGTGGCCTCTGTCGTATTGGCTGCCGTTGGAGGCCGCTGCTCCTTGTCAAACAAAACCCCGACGTGACATTATTATTTGTGCGCCCCAGTGTTCAGTGGAAGCCCCTGTCGCCGTAGTGATCTAGGTCCTGTGACGTGAGAAGCAGCTCGACACGCGTGTACGCGTAGTGTACGTGTAAGCCTGACGTGCGTGCAATGTATGCAACGTTTGGCCCGAGCAATGCTGTACCTGGACATGTGTACCACGAGTTACTGTGTTTACCCGCATACAGCATGCGCCATCGCATCCACAGGCTCTCTTTGCTGTCCCTTCGCTGGACAAAGCCATTTGGCCCGTAAGCACAAATGATAAAGGGGGTGGGCTGAGGCTCTTTGGAGAGTGCTCCTGCAGTCCACTCCTCAGAATGAAAGGTTAAGGCTCCGAAATGAATACCCTGAATACCTCTTCCAAATGACAGAGGTCAAGTCTCAGGATTTGTTCAGTATGCATTGTGGATCATATTTAGTCGATCTCTTGGGGCCACTGAGCTAAAATTTCCTATTTGAGCTCCTATACCTCTAACCATCATTACAGCTTTTTCTCTTTTGTGTCGAGACAGTCATTTGAAAAAGCTGTTTCACTCTGTACAGTTTCTCTATTTAAGGCGGATGGCAGTATTGGTATACTTAATTTTAAAGTATAAGGAAGGATTTGTATTCTTTTTTTGCTTACCTTTCAGTTTTCCTTGTGCTGTCCTTTCATGCTTGGGCCTGCTGAAAAAGTTAGGTTTTTCATAAATGTCAGGAAAAAGTTGTGAATAAAACCGAGGGCTTCAGGATACGAAAAAGTCAATAACTATTGTACTAATCAGAAAGTTAACTTATGTAAAGTTTGGTCTCTTAAGTTAGCCTTTTACTAAATGCACTTTGAATTGTATGATAGATTTTTTTCTTTTCATTTCGACCATAGATCACCTGTTCTTTTATATCTGTAGATTTATGGAAATCAATAAGAAATAAAACGTCTGATTTTAACGCGTGAAGCGATCCTTTCATTCTTAAGGGGATGTTTTCAAAATCAAGTTTCACAGTAAAACGGGCTTCAATCCGCAAAACTTTGTGTTGGAATCCAGCATCCAGAAAAAAAATTATTTTGTTCTCAGCAGGTAAAGAAACCTCTGCCAAGTCATTAGAAACTCTTAATCTATCACCAGTTTACATTGTTGTTTCCTGTACAAGCAACCTTTAATGTGATTGGGAGACAGTCAAGAACAAAGGGCCGGTTCGTCACTGTTCTGGCAGATTTATTTGGTGTTCAGGCAAATAAAAATAAATACCCAGCTGCCATGAAAGGTACAGTTCGTTAGTAGGTGCTAAATCTTAATGTTACAGAATTACATAAATATATTAGCCGTATCGCCAGCTACAAATGATAGTGGAATACAAAAGGTTTGAGCATTTTGGTGCACAAACTACCACCAAAGAACATCATAGGCTGGCTGTCTAGGATGACACAGTGAGTAATCCTGTCTGTTCACTCATGCAGGACAATGCACTTGTGGTAAGGTTTGCTTAAGAAGGCTTCAGTGCAAAGCTGTAAGATGTAACATTGCTTTACTGAGTGGGTAAGGTACTTTAGTAGCACAGGATTTTGGGCCCTGTGGTTCACAATATTCGGCAGTGCTGAAACGACTATAGGCTGATAGGGAAGCCCTCCTTTTAGACTTTGGAATGTCTCTGTTATGATAAACAGAGATTGCCAAGTTGGAAAAACAATACAACAACTAGCAATGACCACAGAATTAATACGAAGTGGACACGGGGAGCACAGAGACAACAGCAGCATTACACGGTAGCATACACCCAACAGACATTACACAGACAACACAAAGTCAATACGCAATGGAGCGGGGCACTGAATACTTTTCTGCTTTTTCTCCAAGCCTCAGAGGCTGAGAGTAAGAGTTACTAATAACTCAGTCACAGACGGACGAGAGCAGGTGGGAAGTTGTAAAGGAAAGTGACACCAATGTGAACATCTAAGGGTGACGTCTACCTTTGAATGCTTTAATAGCAAATACTTGGCTTTTAAAAAATATTCTTATGTCTCTTTTGCGCAGTGCTGTGAGGGACGCAGGAGGTAATGCAGGAGGGTGTCAACCACAGTGTTGCGTGGCTCGAAGAATTCAAAGAGGCGCTCTTTACAGGGTAAGCTCCTTCTGTACGCCCCACAGGGTCTCAGCACTCTTCACCAGCTGCTTCTCCTCGTCGGGCTTCAGTGTCATGTGAACGACATCTGTCAAACCGCTGTTGCCCAGTACGCAGGGGATGCTCAGGAAGACCTCATCCTTCACTCCATGCATGCCCTTTTCAGTCGGGGAGAAGAAGAAATCAGACCGTCAGCAGTCGGGTTCCATTTTCCGGGCACCCAATGAAACTGCCCGTTCACAATCGTCTCACCTGAACCAGTGTGGACACAGGGTGCACTTTGTGGAGGTTCTTCAAGATGCTTTCCACTAGGTCAGCCACAGACATACCGATGGCCCAGGAAGTGTAGCCCTTCAGCTTGATAACCTCGTAAGCTCTGTGGAAAACGTAGTTTTAGACTGAAATGATATCCGCCTCAACTGTAAACAAATCATGGAAGTATAATATCTGTCAATGTCCTTTGTAATTGTTTGTGATTTAAGAATCCAGTAGCTCATGACAGGATGAAAAATATACTTGACTTGAACTTTTTGATTATCAGTAAATCATCGTGGTTTCAGTTGTGCTTATTAACCAACTGGAATTCAAATTTACTTGACTCAACATTGACATTGGTTTCGAAACATCTTATTGGAACACGATGTTCCAATAAGAAAGTTCACTCTTCTCTTATTACTGTCAAGTGCACCTTTTCTGACCTCATTTTATTGTTGAGATCTTTTGTGCACAGTTACCCCTCATGTTTGTCCCGATGATGAAATCTTTTTTTCCACACCTGATAACATAGATGATAAGTCATCTCATTGTTTGATGCATGGCTTACCTCTCAAAAGAGTTAGCTAATGCAATGTGGCAATGGATGTTGCAATGTGAGGTGCTGCAGGGTAATCTTTAAATCCTATTTCTAACAAGGGAAGAGAACCGAAACCTTTTATGGTAAAAACCCCAATACTGAATATGAGGTGTGCATATCAGGTTAGTGATTATCATGGATTCAGAGAGTCGTGACATATCGTGTGGAAGGGTAAAAAGGCTGATGTGGCTGTGCACTTTTGAATAAAGAAATTGCTAAATTAAATAAATTCAACTTTGTATGTTTGGCTTCCAAATGGCGGTTATGCATACTAGAGCTGACAGCTGTGAGGACTCAGTGATGTAAAACTGTACCCACCCATCAACCACCTTCTTGTGCATTTCCTTCCAGTGCTCGCTGTCGTCGTCAGCCCCCATCTTTGGGTTGATGCTCTGGAGAGAAACGCCGGCGATGTTCACGCCGCTCCACACAGCCACTGGGAGAGAATAACGGTGGCAAATGAGTCAACTCTGAGAGGTACGAGCAAACACGAATACCAAACGGCGTCGCAACGGCGAATTCGATTAAGTCTTCCCAGACTGGAAAATGTCTTGAGAGGAGGAGGGTGAGAAGCGGTTTTATTTTTAGAAGTGTGCTGCATACCACTGGAGTCTCCATGCTCTCCGATGATCCAGCCATGGCAGCTGGAAGGGTGGAGGTGGAACTTCTCTCCCATGAGGTGGCGGAAACGGGCACTGTCCAGGTTAGTGCCAGAGCCAATGACGCGGTGACGAGGGAAACCGCTCAGTTTCCACGCCACGTATGTCAGGATGTCCACTGAAAAGAGAACATATTATGCACACTACACAGGCTTTTGCTCTATCCATCCCCTTTATCGGCGAGCACACTAACCTGGGTTGGACACCACCAACAGGATGCAGTTGGGGCTGTACTTGACAATGTTGGGGATGATGAATTTAAAGATGTTAACATTGCGCTGCACCAGATTAAGACGGCTCTCGCCCTCCTGCTGGCGGGCACCAGCGGTCACCACCACAACTTTGGAGTTGGCGGTCACGCTGTAATCTGACAGTCAACAACCAGTGTTCAGATAATGACTTTGGGTCTTGACTTAAAAAAAGTGCTTAAACACGTAGAAGATACTTATTGTTGTGCATTCCCACCTTTGTCAGCCACAATCTTGTGCGTCTTGAGGAAGAGGGCTCCGTGCTGCAGGTCCATGGCCTCACCCTTCAACTTCTCCTCCATGACGTCAACCAGGGCCAACTCATCACACAGGTCCTGATTTTACACACACAGATCAGTCTGTTTAACGATGCATTCATCTACACATTGGTAGTTCAATTAATTTGTTTGAAAAAATGTATATGTATAGAATGAGACAGAAATTAAATAGCCCTCTACTCTTAAAAGGTGGACCTTAAACAGACGTTTGAGATTTGTTTTGAACTTCAGTTGGGTTCTATATTATGAAATGCAAACCTGCAACTCAAGTTTTTCAAATCTTAACTTTAATTCCATTGTAAAGAAGTACTACGATGTTAAAGATGTTATGGATCAATCTTCAGTCCTTCATACGCACCTTCAGCAGGACACTGATGGCGGAGGCCATGCCCACCATGCCGACACCAACCACTGTCACCTTGTTCCTGCAGCCAATAGGCTCCTCCTTCATCACATGGCCAATGAGTTTCTCGTGGGTAGACATCTGCAAACAATACACACACACACACACATGGAGAAAGGGTTAAGGATGCAGAAACGTAAATAATACTGAAGTGAAAGGGGAAGAAGGGTGTCAGCTGAAAAGAAGATGAAGTCATGTAGTATTACAAATCAATTAAGCAGTGAGATGTCTCACTGCTCATAGGCCACACAAAGATCTACGTGACTCCCATCACCCAGAAGGTTGAGTCAAATTTGGATTTTTTTTTTGTCTCATGGTGACTGCATCATTTCCATCACCCCCAAAATCCTTTAACAACACAGGTTAGCCAGTCTTTACTCCTGCGTGTGGTTTCCAGATGTGACTCCGTGGAGCCTTATTTCATCTCCATGGCAACCGCTGCCTGGGAAATCTACTGCGGCAGAGACTGTCCCGGAGCCCACGCTTGCGTCACACGCTGCTGTTTGTTTCCTGCTCGGGCAGGCATGGGCTGAGGCCTCACGTGCGCAGAAACATCAGCAGCATGACTAAGCTGGCTCGCCGCTGTGATGTGAAGAGCGGCACGTAGTGGCGCGCCTGTCAAGATTACTCACTTGAGGAGACGTTTAGGTCCTCCGCGCTGTCAGTTTAAGCACAATAAAAGGCTGCTCCAAGCCGACCAGTTATACTTATAATCCCATTATCCAATCAACACTCCCTCCCTTATGAGAATGAAGCTTTTCTAGCATCTGAACCAGGGTGTGTCCTTTATGAAAACCCCTTTTTTAAGGCTAAAGAGTTGTATTTGCTCAACTGGGTAGAGGTTTTTACCTGTTTAAATGTGCTGTACAAACCAGCCAAATGAGGATTAGAACCATTTATTAGAATCTGGAAGATTTCATGATATTGGGCACTATTCTTTTGTTAAATGCTTTGGATTAGATTAATTTCTGAGACTTAAAGGGATGGAAGCTGCCACAGAAAATTATTTTTTTCTTGCTACTGATAATTTCCCAGCATCATGACATTTACCTAACAAGTCATCGGCTGTGTGCTGGGTTCTGATGGAGTGTCATGTGTCACAGCTGAGGCTTAGCATCTCTTATTTCATGTTGCTGCTCTGCATGTTGTGCACTTCTGAAGTGCACATTATGAGTAGTCAAAATTAAGCCAATCCAAACGTCTCACACAGAAAGAAAAGAAACAAAAATCCACATCCTGAAAATGTCATTGCATTTGTCCATTTTACTCTGGACAGCACGTGCAGATACTGGGGGTTTCTGCGCTTGAGTCATTTATATCCTTCCCTTATCTGGATGCTGGTCCTGGCCGGCAGCAGAGGGCGTAACCACTGCGCATATTACACCATCTCTGCTGCAGTCCCCGAGGCAGACTCAAACTACTAGACCCCTGCATATGGCTGTCTGAATGATCCAATTTATAAATATGCTGAATGAAATAATCACAAATGAATTAACTCTGCAGAGCTCTACGCCCACAGCTAAAAATAGTAAGCAACAAGTGGAAACTGTTGATTCTGCAAGCTTAGCTGGAAAGAAAACCTTTCCTTATTTGAGAACTGGAAAATATAGAAACAGCCAATCAACCAAGAACTGGAATATGGCTCGTCCAACAAACCATTAGGCATGTCCAAAAGGCGCAACACATGTTTTCCATCGAGGATTTAAAAAAAAGAAAGAAACGCAAGATGCGGAGCTAAAGCTGTTGCGCATGGGTGATCTTACCTTTAGGACCGGAGCTGAACAGGTGAAAACACGGAGTGGAATGTCACGCCTCCTCTACTTTTCCGCACAAGTGCAGCTGCTGGGATGGGGGGTCTCTCACGGTATTTAAAGCCGGGACGTGCGCGTCATGTCTGTGGGCGTTACGCGCGCGCACACTAATGATGTAGGGAGGATGCTGCGTGTCGTGGGTCACGTTTCCACCAGGATGTGGCACCGATTTTTCGACTCAGAGATCTCACAAGAGGCTGCCTTTTGAGTTTTTAAGCACATGTCATACTCACATCATTTGGTGGAATTTACTGGTATCTCGAGGGGGGAACCAACAAATGGAGGCAAATTTAACTCATATTTAGTCCCCAACAAGCAACACAACAGGATGACTCTTCTCACCAACCGTTAGAAATACTGTCACAACTTGCCACAGAATTTCTACCATTAGTTTATTACTCATAGTCTATTCTGAACTGTCTAAATGAACAATGGAATGGTTTCCCTATAGACATAAACACAATGTATGCTCCCCTGTTTAGTTAAAAGGTATGTCAATGAAACTTTTACAGAGGGTTGGGGTTAAAGTGTCTTTTGGCGTGTTTTAGTAAGTATTAGTAAGTACTTAGTAAGTAAGGAGAAAGTATTTTTGCGCCATCTCCTGCCAAGTTGGAGTCACTACAATCAGAGGTGGGCCACAAAGCCAGCGAAAACTTTAGTTGCATGTCCTGTACTTCCTCGGATTACTCAATTTTTCCTGTGTGAGACATCGCTTGTGTTAGGGGTAGTCTCACAAAAACCTGTATTTATATAACAGTTGCAACACGGTTTTTTCATTGTTCTCAGCCAACAGTTGGCCAAAACTCAGACTCACACATCATGCCCTTTACTACCCAGTTTCAGATATGCTGTATTCTATTCTTTATTCCACATACTCTTTGCTTATAGATAGACGAGATTATCAAACTTTAGAAAAAAATTCATGTTTCAAAACAAAAAGGAATGTGTTTGGTCCTGACTCCCGTTGCTCTCCAAAGATCAAATATAAACTAACAATTTTTAAAAAGTTCAGCTACAGTAGTTGGATCAGTTTGTGTGTTCAGTTTAATGTCAAATGGTGTTTGTAGGTATGTTAATTCATATAATTTCCCAGAAGAAGCATTTTATCCTTCTGGAGCATGTGTATAGAGATAAAAAAACATTGACAGTGACTGAAGGGTTCAATAGGTCTTTATTCCTCTTTAAAACATGCTCATAACTTGGGAACTTGTAGCCTCTGGTGGCTGAGGACCACCAGATGTAAACAACAGAGAGCTCTCAGAAAGTAATCTGCAAATGTTTTCCTAGAGTCATCACATTTGCTGTTTTATATGATTGCTCATTTTATTAATCAAAACGTTTCCATAAAGCACAAAAGACGAACAGGTTGGAAACATGGATTTCGTATGATTCTCGTTTTTGAGGGGATGGGAAGTATTGATCTGTATCTTACCAAAGCTATAGAGGACTTAGAGACCGCTTGGACCATGATACATTTCAGTGTATCTCGGTATTTCCATGGGCCTTCTTTAAATAAACTATTCCCGACATTTCAGAATCCTGTTCTGAGTCAGAGGCAACAAAATTATCCAGTAACATCCCCGGGGCTACCGCACAAATTAAACCAGTGCAGTTTGTTAGCAGCAGCATCTATCACACGTCCAAATACCTCCAAAAATAATGAACGTTTACACAAACTTTGCGGAGCTGCTTCACTGTGGAGCTATAACAGCATTATCAAGGCTAAAGACGGATTACGTTTCATTAGATGTACTCCAAGTCCATGATTTATATCCTAGTTTTCAGTGTGCTCATTCAGTCGACAGCAATTTATTCTAAAACTTTGCCTGACTCAAAGTAACGTCGTTCTTTGTCTACCATCCAATTGCTTGTCTTTGTATCCTGCTTGCATCACTACTTTCAGCGTTCTCTTGAGTGTGCCAGTTCAATTGCTGCTAGCCCCCCAGAGGAATACAGAAACACAAGTTCCTCATGTTAGTTTCCCTTCTTACACCACGGGGTCAGTTGCCAACATGCTGTTGTTGCACAGGGCATTGGGACTGGCTCTCTGCTGTGGGTGATACCTGTTTCAGGCTGTCGTGCCAATAGAGAGGAATCTAATCACCTTGTTGCAGCCTTTTCTGCCTCCTCCAGCATGTGTATAGAAATAGAACTGAGGCAGAGGAACAAGGCTTCATCAATCATACAAGAATTCTCCTGGGAACAGCATCACGCTCGAAACTCCGTCAGAACAACACCCTGCTCACTGATCTGCCCTTATTTTACCTCAAACAGACAAACAGGTGAGCATTTTAGATACAATCATGGTTCCATTTCTACTTTGTCCCTTGCTAATCTGTTCACCCCCTTCCCACAGCATGAATCAAACAATCCTCCTCCTCCTCTCCTAACAATCACTTCTCCCCAGTCCTTTGCTCCCGTTCTTCTCTCCAGTCCCTTTCTTTTCCTGTTTTCCAGTTTTCACTCCATGCACACCGTCTGCCTGAGACTGATAACATCCCTGATGTAGTTCCATTATTAGCCACCCACAGGCAGATTAAGCAGAGCAATAATACACCAATCAACAGCAATTATGCTCTGATAAGCCCAGGGAGAGCTCAGCTTGTTGTGTGAAAGGATGCAGCAGTTAAAGACTGATTTGATGTGTTTTAGAACAGGATGAAGTGACGTGCCTGTGCATGTATTTTGTGATGTACGACGAGCATTTATAACAGATCGTGCTTTTGTTTTTTTGTCTGAGGTTTTGGTCCTCCTTGTTTGGCACATGGTTATTAAATGGAATATCAGCCATGGTCTTCTGGACTAAGAGATAGAAATAAAAATATAAACATCAGAATTGCAAACACGCTGAATCAAAGGAGATTTTATTATCAGTGTGGTGCATCTTTATTCCAACAGTCTACATTATGACCAAAGCCAAACCATCTAATCTCATTTCAGCACATTAAAACTCATCCCATAAAGGGCTGGCACTTGTTAGGTTTTGGACATCATGTCTTAAACGGCCTCCTGGTGTTGTTGTCAAGCATCTGAACGGTGACGTTGAAAACGAGTGGAAGGGCAGATATGAGTTACCGGCCTGCAGGCAGCAGCCAAGTGTGATTTCAAGAGCAGCTGTATGGATATAACCTCCCCCTCTATGACCACTTATCGCGTGCACAAACATGCATTCACATACATGCCTGGCCACACGCGTTTGTGTTCATATGAGCTTCTTTTAGTGGCAAACCAAAGGCCAGGTAGCCCTTTACTGCCCTGCTGCTGGGAAGCTATCAGTCCCTCATTAGCAGTTATGCGTTGCAATTTCATGTACGGACACACCAGGCAAGTCCTCCTTCAGAAAACTATGATCCAGTGTGATGTAGTCAGTGATGCTTGCAGAAAAAATAACACATAAGAGCTTGTGTAGAAATGGATAATATTCTCTTTCCATTGGTGATCCAGAACATTTCACATTACCTCCAAAAGTTAAAGTTGGAGCAGAAAATAAATCGAGCGTGGGGCGTTTAGTTTGAACATGAATTCAAATGCATTTCCTTTCGGCAGTCCGGGCTCTAATAACTTCAACGATCTGTGTCAGTGACACTGTTTGTTAAAGGACAGTGTATGCTCATCCGTGTAACACTGCAGCAGGTGGCCTCACATTACTCTACATGTCAGTGAAGAAGCTATGTGACACTCCGGTGTCCCAGTCCAGTGACCTTAACACCAGTGATTGATGTGGGAGGGGTGATGTGCCGGCGCAGGCCTAGTCTATGCCGTGTCAGTGTGGATGTGTGTGAAAGGGTAAGGTTAATTGAAGCTGTTAGAGTGAAAATGATTCCCTCGGGGAGACGTAGCAGGTGGAGACAGTGTGTGGGTTCAGCAGCGGGTGACGGAGAGGGAGCAGGAAAGTGTGGTAAAATGGAGGCGCGCAGGGACACAAGGGGGTTGGGGTGGGGGTGGGGGTGGGGGTAGGGGTGGGGGGCTGAGCGGTCGTTTCTACCCTCCAGTGCTCAGAGGTAGCGATTCTTGAGGATGAAGAGATGAAACGATTCTTCTAAAGGTCAGATGAGTCTGCCTGCCCCCCCACGTGACCCTGTGCCCAACACTGCTTTCACCTTTGATTTCTTTATCTTCTGCTGCTTGTTTTTCTGCTGGTAGATAAGAAGAATAAGTCTTTTTACCTTTTAGGTTTCAACACAGCCTTCCTCAACATCTCCCCTCCTCCCAGTGTCTCACACATCACTCTGTGTCTCTTGTTTCCACTGTCCGTCCCCTCCTGTGGTCTTTCCCCTCTCCTCCCATGCTAGCCTTCATTTCACAGATGACAGGTTGGCTGACTGTAATCCAACAGATGCAGGGGAGGGGAAGCCTGACCAAGTGTTTTAACTCCAATCAGGTTTTATTGCTCTCCAGAGGAACCCTATACAACCCCCCTGCTGGCCCGACATCTTCCAGTACAGGAAACCAGGGACAAAAGTAAGGGACAGAAGAGCAGCCGCGGTGTGTACGCGGGTATGTTATCCGGTGTGGATGTGTGTGAATGTTGAATAAGGCAGGGGGCTGATGGGGAAAAAAGGGCGACAGTCATTACCCCCTGTGCCTGGTGTGAAGCCAAACCGCTGGCCTCAATCAACCGAGACACGTGTGTTGGTGCTCATGTGAGCGTGTGTTTGTGTGTGACAGAGACTCAGACACCAGCAGGGATGGAGATGTCACTGGTAATGCATCTGCCACTATTGCCTGCTGCCGACAGCCCGAGCCACCCCTGCGCCGCTCACGTCTGTCGCCTCCCCTCTTTCCTCCATCCATCTCTCTCTGCACCCCACCTCTATTCTCTACCACCAGCCTCATGCCATACCCTCCCATCGAGACACAGACAAAGAGAGCTGCCAGTGACTGCACAGCAGTCGGACTTTGCTGGCTGGTCAAACTAGATGACGCCCTATCAGTGTTTGTTGTCTGCACGCGTGAAAATGCTCACCTGATTGGCATAGATAGATATTAAAATAAATGTTTGATCTACAATGCTTTTAAGCCAGTCCCTACAATAGTTTTCTTGCATTCAGCAGTTTTTTAATAGGGAAGAGACAGTAATGTCCAATGATGTCCAATGATGACTGAACCTTAGGTCAAATGTGACCATCCAGGATTGTCTCTCTCTCTCTGTTGGAGCTGTGGCACAGCCTTCCACCTTTCACGCTGAAAGTGGTGGGTATGCTGCAGTATTCACTGCAACCCTGAGGAGGAGAAAGTGGGTACCTGAATTTAAAGGATGCAGTCATCAGGGCCACATCAACTCTTCTGGCAATTTAAACTAATAAAAAACACCGAAATGCTTATTTGGAGGCATCAAAAGCATAAAGAAGACGTGCAACTTTGGCCATGAAAATGTTGTTTATCATATTTGTAATACAGACTTTCACATTCACACTACACACAACACACAGACACATGACGCACATACTTTGAAACTGCCTTTGCCACCCTAAATTCCGGTATGATCATTTCTCATGATGCATTTACATCTGCTTTGAAAGATATTGTCATGTAACTATTCTGATTACATTCCAAAAGCCCTTTGTTCTGTAACGTATAAAATATTATACACATCTATCTATAATACACAATTATTTCTTTGACATATGTAAACTGGCAATCCCTGGAAACTAGGACAGTAAACTCAAGAGACATTGTGTGGAGGGTGACTGTGAAAAGGTTAGTGTGTGTGCTTGCAGAGCGATGAAGAATCAGGTGTCACGCACTACAATGTACATGATAAATGATGTATCTTATGTGTTCCCTTTAAATAAGCACATTAGATCGTGTCTCTGGCTCGTGTACTGTAACCACGTTCTAAAGGCTGAGGCGAGTGACATTGCCAGGAGCAGAATCCAGATTGGCCAGAGACAAAACGCTTGATTCAGTGTGTGTGAGTCATTTTCAAGGGTACACCGACAGTGTACATCTGAAAAAGGTCACCTGTTTGTAGCCAGCACCATAAGCAACCGCTCTCATTAGCAATCAGACGATTCAAGAAAGTAGCTTTTGCCAGAAGGTTTGTTTTTATTTTGTCTGTTCATAAATCTGTGCAGTAAATGTGAAATGTGAAATTTTAACTGTCAAGAAATTAACACTTTTTGAGGATAATGGAATGGCTTGAGAGTGTGTGTGGTAAAATGAGCATGGAAAAAAAAAGAAAAACACAGTCATTGCTGTTTACATTGTGTTTAAAAATCTATTCCACAGTGTCTCGTATGGTTGATATCTGCCATTTGAATATCATTGGAGAGGGCTTAATTGTATTTTTCTTGTCCGTAGCGGTTGCGTTTTTCAAAACTTTAAGTGATAATGAGAGAGGGTGACAACAGCATCTGTGCACACTGAATGGATGAACAGTGAATTTATCACAGCTAAATGTAGTTGTTTTAGTCCTTCACACCACGCTTCCATTAAATGCATCTGTGATTAGTGAGGTGCACACAGCAAACCTAATTATCCAATGCCACAACCAAACCCTTTACATGATTACCAACAGTTTGCTTCTTATACTGCAATTACGCAGACCGTAATTGCAAAAAGGCTATGATTAAAGAGGAAGAGCTTGTGTGTGTGTGTGTGAGTGTGTGTGTGTGTGTTTGTGTGTGTTGGCCAGTCTGCAAGTATCTCAGTGGATGCATTTGCGGATATTAAAGAATGAATCTGTTTGGTTGAATTCCTTCGAAAGCTGTCCACATTAATTTCAGCTCGGTTGATCTTCTTTTAGTGAAATTGTATCCAACTGAAAAAGGAATACATAATTTCCCAAGCTTTTCCGAATGGTTTAAACTGTGCTGTGCACTGTTGGATCTAATTTACTGTCGAAAGGCTTGCATCCGGAAAGAGAATAGCATCCGCTTCCCTGAGCTTGTTTCACCGTTCCCAAAACTGTTTGGTACTTGAAGGCTGCAGCGCATGCAGTTGAAAAAGAGGCAAACTGGGTCAGTTTGCTATGGCTGGGATTCCATTATGTCTTGTGCAGAGAAACAAGATGACTGATGCAAGGTAATCAACGGCTTGAGTCTTTGTTGCTCCGCAAGTATGTTCTCTGAGAAATTCTGTCTGAAAGCACGTGATGTCCAAAGGTGGGGGTCCTTCAGTGTCTCCATATGTAGCCAGTAAGGCATTCTGGTGGTCCTTGCTGGGATTTTGTGAAGTGTAAGGAGGTTCATTTTACAAACCAGCAGGGGGCAGTGCAGCTGTAGTGGTTCCACCCTGAATCTGTGTCTTAAAGCAGACATTACAATTACATGTTGGTGTACATGTAACATTTGTAGCATCTGAAACTAATTCAAGCTGGCAGTTCATTATAGTATACGAGCATACTGGATGGTGGAGTGTGTTTGTGTATGTATGTGCATGTGTATCATTTCCATGCAAAAGTGTAAAGGAGTTGAGTCTCCCTCTCTCCAAAGTTCTCAGTCAGTCTAATTTATGATGTTTGCCAGGGTACTTACAAGTACTGGTAAGAATATATATGTATTCCTTTTAATTTCTTACCCCCGCTTTCGTGGGACTGCTCAATATGTTCTCACTATAAGCATTCTTCTCTGTGTTTCCCTGAGGGCTAGTCATCTTTGTTTGCTGTGTAGATTTGGTCGCTTTTGACATACACATACTGATAGTGAACTTTATCAGACAAAAGCTGTATTCAGTCATGTGTATGCACACAAAATGCCAGAGAGGGGTCGTAATTGGAGCCTCAGTGTCTGTCATAAACCCAAGAAGAGATCTTCGTGAGACACTAACTTTTCCCATTGTCTAACTTTCTCTCTTCCTTTGTTGGATTTGCCTCTTTGTTTGCTATTGCATGTGACAAAAGTACGAACATCATGCTTACGTCCATCTTTTGCTCCCCTTATCGTTTATTTCCTTGATATTTTCCACCTTTGTTGTCATTGCCTCCTTATTCCATTTCATTAGTTTGTGTAATGGACGATTGGTTGAAACTTTTAAATCCACCTTCACTGACCTTTCATTTAGTCCTCATCTGTCCCCTTTTGTAAATATTTCTGTAAGTATACTATGAACCTCTGTATATCAATGACAAGCCAATTAATCAAGCGCGCTATGGCTGCAAACTACTGCCAGCGGCTTCCAGCATGCAGCTTCCAGCAAGCAGCTCGCTGGCAGCAGCCAGTTTGTCCAACTCTGAAGGGTTGTGAGTTCAAATGTACTGTGTTTGTGTACACATCCAGAGTAAGATAATGTGTTCATGGTCCCCTGTCAAATTTGTCAGACGGAGCTATGAAGCTATTCATTACATGGTTGTAAGGTAAAATAATTATACAGTGTGGGCCTGCCTGTCATGTCCAGCGGTCATTGGACTGTTGCCAGACATCAAATATGCTCATAAACCTCACATTTTTTATCCATATTTCACCCCGTTGTTTTGTTTCTTAATTATGTGGTACATCTCACCTCTATGTTCCGTGCAAACAGAGTGGTGAGATGATCAAGAATGGGGAAAGAAAATTCTGCACAGTTCCCAGATTTTTTAAAATGGTCTCATAATAATGATCTCATTATTGCAAAGCCATTTAGTTTGATCAGTTGCTATTAGTATGCACATATTAATGCTGATAGTAATTTGACAGATGGTAAACTCCTATTATCCAACACAGCTCTTTCAAGATTCTTACTTTGCAAAATTTGTGGCAAACATAATACTTTTTTTTTGTTTGTTTAATGGCCGCAATTATATATTAACATTGACATATTTTCTCAAGAAAACCTTAACATGCAAGCTCAAACGCACAGATTTCTCCTTGTCGGTGTGTTTGTGCTGCAGAGGGCGGGAGACGTTGGCTGTGAGGGAGTGGAGATGGACTGAAGGGAAGCTGAGCGGGGACAGGCAAGGTGATTAAAAACTCAGGCTACAGATGTTTCTGCAGAACTTCAAAGTGTTCTGACTGCCAGGGCTAGTGCTGAGCATGATGCATTATTAAGATGGTGCCCACCTGGCACCTGGCTCTGACATCACACACCTTTTCCACCTGGCATCACGCGGTCACATGGGGCACTCTTTGGGTCACACCTCCGTGCATAAACCCGGCTCCCGGTGTGATGAAGGGCATCAGGGAATACAGCCCACATTCTCAATGTACACCTCAAAGAACCTGAACTGGAGCATGTGCAGTTTGTGAAATGACCTTTATTAGGGAAAGTACGCAGATAAAACTGTTTCTTTTTAATTATTTCATACAGGTCAGAATGCCAGCTAAAGTTAAACTCACCGTATATGGTGAAATGCAACGCACAGCTTAACTACTACGATTTTAGCTGTGCGTGTATTTCTTGACAAAACGGCTTGAATGTGCTCTTTGAAATATTCCACAGAGTGTTGTTGATGCAATTCCTCTTGCTTAATATTTCAGCAGCTTCCTCAACCATGTTTTGTTGAAGAATTTTTAGAGGTCACATGGTGTGCTTTTGTGCATGCACGAGTGTCTGTGTGTACGTTTCTCCCGCATGTGTCTCCTGACACCTGTACTCTCTCAGGGTGTGGGGAACAGACAGAGGCCAGAGCCACAGTCACAGGTCTCAGACCAGTGGGGTGTGAAATGAAACCGAGGGCCAACACACTCTTCTCCTGCTGCTCACACTTTTGGTCGCTGCGAGGCTGTGTTTGCGGACTTGTGAGAGAAAGGAGTACAAAAGAATAAAGATGAGAAAGGGCACGCACAAAAGAAGAAAGATGAGTGACAAGAAAGTATCACAGCCTGCGTTTTTTAGCTATTTGGTGGGTACTTTAGTAAATATTCATAAAAGCTGCAGCACCCACCGAGAACACAGAGTTTCTGTGTTTGAAGTCATTTTTGGTTTAGGCTAAACAAAGCACTTTTGTTCAGTCCTTATGTTACCCGAGGCTGGAGAACAGAGCAAAAAGGCCCAGCATTGCCAGAAAACGTAGAGCTCCAAAAGAGCAAGGTTTACTTCAGACAAGTTATTTTGGGACATTTCATGATATTTCTTAAATATATGTATTTGGGAAAAAATGTACCTGAAAAAAATCTTGTCATATAGATCTCGTAATCTCATTTTGTACTGTGCTAATATAAGGATTACTTAAAAAATGTTTTGTTAGAATGACCCCAAAATTAAATGGCCTCAAGCTTGACTCCAGCAGGATTGTATTTTGCACACCGAAAGTTAACAAAAGAGTCCTGTTGTCTTATCAGTCACTGCAGACATTTAGTGTGTTGTGTCACAATGCCTATGGTCATCGACTGTACACAGGTTTGATGATTTAATTCTAAACTTGTGAGGATAGAAATTATACTGAAAAGTCATTTTCACTGTCATGAAGGAAGATTTTTTCCACATGACTGTTACAGCTAAACAAATTCCAATCAACAACGTTAAGCGCCAATTGAAGGTGGAATATTTTCTAATGCATTGCTCACATGGAATCTTAAACAGTGGTCTTGAATTCAGAGAACTTGTAGATGCATAGTTAAACTAGATTTAGATGTTCACATTTTTTTAAATCAACATCAGCATGTTTTGACCCCTTAGATTAAATTTTCTGATGAGGGTGTGGGAGGGATAATCCTGATTTAAACTGTTTTGTTGTTGGTAAATATTAGCATAAAGTGAAGCTTTGTGTCAGAATTTTAACAGCCCTCCTCTATCTTGCTCTTTGCAGCAACGACTGCGTTTGCTTGAACTCTTCTGCTCACAAGCTGCAAGAGTTACGGAAAAAAAACAAAAATGCTTCAGCAACAAGAAGCGGGGCGGCGGCGGCGGAGAGTTTCCGGCCCTGCGATTGGCCGGATGCGCTGTCAATCATCCCCAGCGGCTCGGCAGCACCTCCCACAGACGCACAGCGGCAGCGCAGCTTTCACCTACAATGATATTCAAGGCACTTGCGACTCGTCTGCGGCGATAGGAGAGAAAAGAGGAGAGGAAAAGAAAAAGCCTCACCTCCTCAAACCACGAGTGAGGTAGGGAATAAGAGACGGAGAGCGCAGGGGGTGAAGAGAAGCGACTGTGGAGTTAACAGAGAGACCTGCGGAGGCTCGGAGCTCAATTGAGGAGTGTTTAATTGCGTGCGCTTTATTAGAAAGTGTCTAATTTCCACACAGATTCGACATGTCATCGTCCGGTAAAGACAACAGCGGTGCCCAACACGCCAATTACGTGGGACCTTATCGCCTGGAGAAGACGCTCGGGAAAGGACAGACAGGTTAGTTGGGACAGCTTGCTCTCCGCATCCCCTTTTTTTAATTGAACCATTTATTTTCCGGAGCGCTCCGCAGCGAGTTGAAATGTGGCCGGCTGCGTGTCTGCAGGTGATAAATAACTCACCGCTTAGTTCCAAACACCTGCCCAGCCTGGTGGGGCATTCACGGACGCTTGTCATTTCAGCGCTGATCTGACATAATCATTGTTCAAACAGTGGGACGAGGAGGGATTTACGTGCTTTGCATGGGGGGTTTGGAGCGTGTGCGTTGGCGTTTTGTGTGTGTGTGTGTGTGTGTGTGTGTGTGTGTGTGTTGGTGAGAAGAAAAAAAAATAAAGCGTGGAAACACCGTTCAGCACCAGAAAATTAAGACAGCACGTTGGGCGATGAAAATGAACTTTTTAGTTTCTGGGCTGGCTCTGCTTTTTATGTGCGTGCATGTGTGTGTGTGCGCGCGCGAGAGCGATTGTGCATTCTGTGATTGGAGCCCATCGCCGTTAATCCCGATTTGCCTGATACATTGATCTATTCTTAGTCCGCAGGCACGCAAGGAGAGGGGCAGGCGTTTTCCTCCACAGCCTGTGACTGCATTACGTGGGTTTCCTCCGATATTTAGCGGAGCGACCCACCTTGACACAACACGAGGGGGTCTCAAAGATGAGGGGAAATAAGATCTTCACTAATCTACGTTCATATACCTCAGGGGGATGCAGCGAGACTTCCTGGGAAAGGAGCTCATGCTTAATCTCCCCCAAGACAGCAATGACACTGCAGTTTCTAAAGTTGCATTGCACGCATACTGTACAATAAGTGATCAAACAGGAGATGCAGGGAATGAGAAACCGGTTGGCATGTCATGCTTCTAGGCGGTGTTTGTGGATGTGAAAAAAAGGGGGTTAGTGCAGCTTTTTTTTGTGTGCCAGCGCTGGTGGCTGGATGGTGAGAATCATCTCTGGTCCAGTACGTGCAGAGGATGACATGTGAGAGGAGAAGCAGGCACAGCCCAGTGTGTAGGCAGAAATAGCAGGATTGATGCAGCATGCGCTCTGAGCCCACCAACCCCTTAAAAAGGGAGATGCACAGACTTTTCCTCTCCCCTGCTCCTATCTGTGGGTAGATGTTCCTCCCATCTGTTGTCTAAAATGGCTACAATTGCCTTAACTTATTTCGACCCGGTGCAGCTGGTCATGCTGAGCAGCCATGTGTGTAAAATGTGTGTGTGTGCGGTCTAACAGTATGCTTTCTTGAAATATTCTCCTGGATAGCCTAAGTTACCTGGCCAGTGGTCAGTAATGGTGGGTTGTATACATGTCACTCTGTGGTGTGTGGTCCTTTCTCATTGACCAAAAAAATAAGCGTTTCCCACTAGATATATCTTGTAAATTGAAATACATCACTGAAGCACACCGTCACCAAAGTTCCACTCGCAAAACCATCTGCACATGGACAAGCTGCTGTAGTGATCCTGGTTATTTTCCAGTTATTTTTTCATAAATATCAAAAACAGGTTACCTTTCTCTTGTTACTCTTATTGTATCATTTCAATTTACAGGAGCAGCTCTCTCTGTTTGCTCCCAGACAGCTTTCCTTAGTGTCTAATGGCTGTTTGTGGTAGTAGAGAGCTGGTTTTGTCTGCCTTGTACAGACATTTGATTATGTGGTGTCGCTGAGATCATCTATGGCTCAGCTTCTATTTACGTAAGCAACGGGGCAGATTGGGATGTGCGTTTCCTACCCACTTCATAAGTCAGACCTGTAAAAATGTATGAATGTAAGCTACAGGTCACTTTGGTGAGCCATTATCTGTATGCGACTTTGCTGGCTCAGGAATGATAGATATCAGTTTTAGGTTCAACAATTACAGAAATGACGTGTTGATTTTGAACAATTTTCAACCAACGTGTTAGTCGTGTTTATTGGATTTAGATGCATAGACAAACAGACATCATTATTATTTGAGAAGAATTTGTTAACGTGCGTCTGCGTTTCTTGTCCGTGCCAAACCTATTCACAGTAATGACAGTGTGCAGTGTCCCATTCGCCCGCTAAGCATCCGTTAGGCTGTCAGATCTTTTTCCCAGGGCTTGAGCAAAAAGGGTTGGCTTGGCAAATGTGAGTGCCCAATGGGCTGCTGCCGACCATGACTGACAGTTGGTATTGCCCAATCAAATTAATCTCCTGTGAGATTTTCCCAGGCTGTGGTTGGCTTGCATGATGTAGATGGGAGAAAGCGGAAGGCCTTTGCTTGATCTGGTTGTCCAGCCCAGAGGAGTTGTGCTGTTCCATGTTCATTAAGTGATTAGGCCTTGTCCTGACACACACAAACACACACACACACATGGCTACCTTAGTCTCTCTGATTTGGCTTCCTGATCTAATCCCCATCACAGTCAAAGTCCTCACAGCTCTTACTCACACATTCACGTGGCCAGAAGGTACTATGGGCTGTCCCTTTTGAGCTTAGCAGCTTAGAAATTCCATGTCACTGTGCAACTTCGCTTTCATAGAACAGGCTTCATACATTATACATTGGTATCCGCATCCTTTCATTAATGCAACTTTTAATGCAACATTAATGCAACAAACATGTACACTGCTGTTTCAGTGTGTGCTTTTTTTCAGTACTGTTTGTCTTTAGTTTCTGAGGACCATGTGTATGACTACTCCTTTGTCAGGTGTGCATTGGGGCCTGAAGAAGTCTATAGATATGAAGTGTCTGCATGGCTGGCTACTGATTGGGGCTAAAGCTACAGGAGCATGAGGCCATTTCAAATTGAAAGACAGAGTTACTGCAGTCATTTGGCAGAAGTTCAGTGTGTGTGTGTGTTTGTGTGTGTGTGTGTGTGTATATATACACTATATTGCCAAAAGTATTTGCTCACCCATCCAAATTATCGGAATCAGGTGTTCCAATCACTTCCATGGCCACAGGTGTATAAATTCAAGCACCTAGGCATGCAGACTGTTTTTACAAACATTTGTGAAAGAATGGGTCGCTCTCAGGAGCTCAGTGAATTCCAGCGTGGAACTGTGATAGGATGCCACCTGTGCAACAAATCCAGTCGTGAAATTTCCTCGCTCCTAAATATTCCACAGTCAACTGTCAGCTGTATTATAAGAAAATGGAAGTGTTTGGGAACGACAGCAACTCAGCCACGAAGTGGTAGGCCACGTAAACTGACGGAGCGGGGTCAGCGGATGCTGACGCGCATAGTGCGAAGAGGTCGCCAACTTTCTGCAGAGTCAATCACTACAGACCTCCAAACTTCATGTGGCCTTCAGATTAGCTCAAGAACAGTGCGCAGAGAGCTTCATGGAATGGGTTTCCATGGTCGAGCAGCTGCATCCAAGCCATACATCACCAAGTGCAATGCAAAGCGTCGGATGCGGTGGTGTAAAGCACGCCGCCACTGGACTCTAGAGCAGTGGAGACGCGTTCTCTGGAGTGACGAATCGCGCTTCTCCATCTGGCAATCTGATGGACGGGTCTGGGTTTGGCGGTTGCCAGGAGAACGGTACTTGTCTGACTGCATTGTGCCAAGTGTAAAGTTTGGTGGAGGGGGGATTATGGTGTGGGGTTGTTTTTCAGGAGCTGGGCTTGGCCCCTTAGTTCCAGTGAAAGGAACTCTGAATGCTTCAGCATACCAAGACATTTTGGACAATTCCATGCTCCCAACTTTGTGGGAACAGTTTGGAGCTGGCCCCTTCCTCTTCCAACATGACTGTGCACCAGTGCACAAAGCAAGGTCCATAAAGACATGGATGACAGAGTCTGGTGTGGATGAACTTGACTGGCCTGCACAGAGTCCTGACCTCAACCCGATAGAACACCTTTGGGATGAATTAGAGCGGAGACTGAGAGCCAGGCCTTCTCGTCCAACATCAGTGTGCGACCTCACAAATGCGCTTCTGGAAGAATGGTCAAAAATTCCCATAAACACACTCCTAAACCTTGTGGACAGCCTTCCCAGAAGAGTTGAAGCTGTTCTAGCTGCAAAGGGTGGACCGACGTCATATTGAACCCTATGGATTAGGAACGGGATGTCACTTAAGCTCATATGTGAGTCAAGGCAGGTGAGCAAATACTTTTGGCAATATAGTGTATATATATATATATATATATATATGAGATGAGAACATGTTTCCTGTTTCCTAATGCGTTGGAAAACACTGCCTTACTTTGCCTTACTTTGACAAACATTTTATTCAAAGTCTAGATTTGTACTCATTCACTATCTGGATAATGTTCTTAGCCTCATAAGCTTCAAATGTATCATTAGAGCACAAAAACTGAGCTAGCATTTGTTGAAACAGCTACAAGTTGGATGCCTCAATCACAGCAGGATTTGTCGAAACTCTCTTTTTGTTTTACGGAATCTTGAAGCTTTGTTTAACAAATCCGAATTTGCTGGATTTGTGTTTTTGCCAGTGCACCGACTTAAGACCATCTGAATCACCGCTCTGTTTCCTAATGCGTTGGAAAACACTGCCTTACTTTGCCTTTACTTTGTTCCTGAGGACTGTTTATTAGCAGAATAGAGGCCTATTGTCTGGGAAACATTGCATGTTAATCCAGTGTAAATCCGTGATGGTTTTTTTCCGGTTTTTCCCTTGACGCATATGATGAAGAGGTTTATATGCAGACTGCTTGATCCCTGGTTTGACATATAGACTTTAGTCTGGGACTTTCAAATTGACTGTTCATGTAACAAAAAATGGTCTGTGATGTTTTGTCTTGCTCTCTCTGTTATGTCCTATGTACTCAGGAGTTCTTGTGCGGGGTTGCACTCCAGGCCATTAAAGCCTGCCTCCTGCTGTTCTTGCTGTATTCATTTCAGCACGGGGTTGGACAGTTGTTAACTCACACTGCAGATATTGCCCTGCGCTGTGTTAGATTCCTTTGATTTGTTTTTATGTAGTAGAGTGAAAGAACAGCTCCCATTTGTCCATCCTCTTGTTCATTTACACATACAGATGGGTTTGTGTATTGAGCTCTGGGTGTCTGGTACATTGCACAATAATGCAAAACTGTTAATTCGACGCTGATTGATGGCTGGTGAGACAGGCATGGTTGTTTCAGATCAATTGCCACTCCCAAAGATTTCCTGTCAGGTGGAGGAGATCCATACTGTTTCACAGTGCGTGATATTCCTGATGATGACGAGTGAGGTGGGCATGTTCAGTCAATGCTGTCAATAAAAAGCCACTTGGCAGATGCTCAGAAACTTGGCGCGTTCGGTCGCACATGCCTCTGTGTTGCCTGCGAATGGCGCAGCTGCTCACACTCCCGCTGACCTGTTGCCTCTGTGCCGTTTAAGATAATCTTGAAACCCAGTTGAGCTCAAACACAGGTGTATATCTCCCCTGTGTTCACAAGATTACCCAGAAAATACGGCCGGCTTTGACCTAAAACCGGGGAGTGTGGGGAGATAAATGAATAAAAGGCCGTGATGATTGGTCCACGTTTGGATGGGGCTGTTCAAAGATTCGGGTCAGAGAAGCCCTGACCCAGTGGCTGTACTATGTTGCTCCCAGCGTGGTTGTTCCCTGTGTAAGCAGACTGGATCAGAGCTCTGGAACAAGCAACCCAGGCAGCCTGGTCTCAGCTGTGTGATTAGCCAGCTAAAGCTGAAGCCTGGCTTCCTGAGCCCCTAAAACATATCGAATATAAGGTTGTTGCAACAGAATCTCAGCTACATATGTTGGCCAATTGTGAGCTTTCATGAACACATCCCCCTGTGTGTACAGTTTAGGCTTTTTCACTTCACAGCTTTAGTCAGCGGAGGCCACAGCTATCCCCTGACCGCATGGGCTCGGTACGTAGTTTTTCGAGTGTTTGTGACTTTGGCTGAGGTTATATAATGATGATGGTCCCTGCCATTCAATGTATATCTCTTCACATCTTCCTCGCTCCATCTTTCACCCTCTCTGTCCCTTTTCCCCTGGCCAGTCAAGATTCATACAGGAATCCAGCCATGTGGTAAATCAGACAAGACCTCGGTGGAATTGCATCGATTGGGAGGAATGTATGTAGCCAACGATTTTCAGAGATTAATGATGAGGAAAGAGGTGGAGAACTGGGGGGGAGGAGCAAAATAGAGTCAAGGCAAGCAGAAAGAGGTGGAGTAGATGTTGTGGAGGGGGGGGGGGGTGTAGGAAAAATACTTGAACTGAATAAAGTGGTCTTGAATGTTCTGACTGCAGTGGAGGTTATTAATTAAGGCAAAGTATTGATCATTCTCTTCATTACTCTCCCCTCCTCCCTGATTTTCATCTCTTTATTGCTGACCTCTGGGGGAGAAACCTCAGTGTTCGACTGGGAGTGAAGGAGCACTGGACCAGTCTCTGTGGGTGATCATGAAATAAGGGTGTTTACTTTTGTGTGTATTCTTTTTTTTCTCTGGACAGGTACACCTCACCTCCGCTGTCCATCCACACACCCCCACATTTTGTCCATCTTACCCTCTGCCGCTGAGGGTTCCAACTTCTGCTCAGCTTCTGTGTTTTTCTTTGATTTGATTTTTGTCTCATGCTACTTAGAATTTCACACTTTCACTTTTCTTTGGAGGCAAAGAGAATGTGAGCAGAAACGCACCATTTCTCATTTCATGGTGCTTCAGATGGTTACATTTATATGAAATTTGTGCTGTTGCTTCAATAAGGGCTATCCAGCCCTCAAGTCAACTGCTGTGCCTTTTGTCACTTGTCAACATGGGACATTTAAGACGAACAATTGAATGTGTTAAATGTCTGTACACACCAGTAGGTTTAATTTGGCCCGTCTTTCTTCTCTCACTCAGTTGAGATTAACCCTTGCTGAGCCGCCTGTCTGGCTCTGACTGTGAGAGCGCTGGGTTGGTTGTCTGGTTGTCATGGTTTCCCTGCTTCTCGTTGGTTGTTGGTCTTCCCTCATGAAGAAAGAAGCACTCTCTCTCGCCACAGTTTCTCTATCTGTTGCTCTCCTTTTTCTTTCTGTTCAGCTTGTTTTCAGACCGATAAAACTTTGGTTACTTTTCTGTGCATGTAGTTTTTCCTTAGTTTGACTGGAAGTATTCATGTTCCTCTGCTTTGGCATTACATGTACGGTATGTAGAAATGAGTGTAAAGATGAAAATGTGAGAATGTGTTTTCACATGGACACTGCATGTGCACACATGCTTTTGCTTGCCCATGCTCAGCCATACGGTCATGGATCAGACCGGCTTGCCCTGCTCTGTGCTCTGTGCTGTGTTTCCATTTAAATCTGGGAGATTAGTACATGTGGGGAGCCTTGGCTTTAGCTGCCATCCGCTCAGCTAGCCTTGGCAGGTTGTCCTCACATCAGGGGCTGGGGAGAATTCACTGCTCTCCTCATCACCACTCCAATGTTGCATGTCCTGCTGTAAATTGACCTTTAAAAAATACATGAATGGGCATCTAACTTGCTCTTTGTCACACTTTTCTGTACACACGTCACATGTTTTCCTTCCTTGACACAATGAATTTAATTTACTGTTAAGACTGTAACATAATGTAAGGACATGCCATTTTATGTACTTAAAATATTTTACAGGTTATGTAGAGCTCGAAATTGGCTATAGAGGAAAATTACGCTATATTTAATTGGTCATTTATTTAATCTAATTCATGTATTTTTCTTTGATGAAACAAGGGCATTTCCAGTTTCAGGCCAGTAACCCATTCCAAAAAATGCCGGGCAGCGACGATTTAGACCTCACCCGATTCAAACAGGGATGTTTAAAGGAAGAATTGAAACATGAATGGTCCTAATTTAACAAATGTGTGAGAAAATCATCAAACGGTTTGAAAACAATGATCCTGAACGAAGTACTGGAACGGATTTGCAAAATTCTCAACCGCTTAATATCTATAAACACTTCTCGAAGTCTTATGATTTTCACGTAAAGGGTACGAGTGCAAGTCTAAGCCGGACATCTGTGATCTTTGATCCCTCAAACGTCACTTCGTCAAGAACTGTTATTCATCAATAGCTAATATAATCACATAGGGAAGAGATTACTACAGTAAAACCTTGTCAAGAATTTCAGTCCACAGCTACATGAACAAATCCTTTACGATGAAACTAAGAAGCCCATGTCACTGTTGTCCAGAGTGGTTTGGACTTCCCTAAGGCCTTTAAATGTGGGTATGTCAATAGACCGATTTGTATTCCAGTTATTACATTTTGAAAGAAATGAAATCCCTGTGTTCCAGGCCAAAGACAATAAAGACCATTAACAACAAGTCCAAAAACTAAGATGTGTGATGATCTAGCTGTAGCAAAGCTCATTTACACATTGGTAGTGTTAATAAAAAAAAAAAAACATTAACATGGCACTGGGGTGGTCAGCCTATGGTCCTTCCCTGAGAGGAGAAAATGTGAAGAATGTTTTAGAAAGAAAAAGCGATGATGCCCTTTTTAGATATCTTCAGACATTTTCTTTAATTCGTTGTAATGAATCAGATTGTCCACTTGAACTGGCATGCTTTTGAAATAGATAAAGTAATAAAAAAATGTAGTAATGTATCATTATATTGCCTTTGTAAATATTCAGAACTAATTTCAAATAAATTGCCCGGATCAGTGGTTTTGCTGTAGCAGACCTGCCACAGCTCCCTTCAGACTGTTTTCCAGGAAAACGCACAGTACATGAATGAAACTGTGTGCTCATTTTCTGAGTGCAGCACATACCAGATGGCAGAAGGAGGGTAATTGTGATGCATTCCGAGTTTTCACTGCCACGCGCTCTGTTGTCAGCTCTTTAGGTTATGAAGCAAAATGTCACTCATGCCTGAAACACCTGAGATGAACCTTGGCATGTGAAGTGAAGCCGACTGCCCGCAGATGAGCTTCGTATAGATGAGCTTGACTGGTCATACACCATGGTTCTGACCTGGCTGCTTGCGTCTGTGATGCTGACTTCCAACACTTGGACGGATGGTAAAAAGTCGTCACTCCTTCAGCCAGTTTCGCTCATTTTATCCTTTGCTAGGGAGATAAAGGAATAACAATTTCCCTGAGTGAAAAGGGGGTTCTTTTTGCGCTCCTGACTTGGACTGACAGCAGAACAATACTTCTGCAACCACGTGGCAGAGGCATCCACTTTGTCCATGTGATGGCACTCAGTTACAGAGTGGGTAAGTGCTCTGAGCCGGCCACCAGGTCACGTCCCTGGTCACGGATATGCATTCGAACAAAAGCTTTAGATGAAATGTTAAAACAGGGATTCCAGAAGGATCTGTTTTGTTTTCCCCCTTTTGGCCTGAAAATGAACTTTAGCCCACGCTGCTTTCCTCAAAGTCCAAAGCCTTGGTAACTTTGAGTTTTGAAAAAGTACTGTTACAAAAATCTTCTACTGCAGCTCGAGCAACGTTTTTCGGAATTTGCACCTTTTTGATTGGCTCTCAACCTGCTAACCAGCGTTTAACTTCCTGCCTGTGCCGTACTGTAACCTTTCTCAGAAGAACCTAAAACCCCCTATTTACTAGTCCTCCTATTGAAAATGAATACTCTTAGGTTCCCTTGATACCCCCAAAAATTGAAGTCACTAAATCCAATTTCGCTATGTTCCGAGGTCAGAAGTGGAAATGAAATACTTAGGAGAGGGAAAAAAATCCATTGGTGAATTGCCCTTTGGCCTTTTTCAACTTGGAAGGGGTTCTAGAGAAAAGAATTCTCCTGCAGTCTGGCCTTTTTCTTTTGTTCTCCTACTCTGCCATGCTGTCTTTTCTCTTTATTTTGTGCTCTTTTTAATACTCTTTTCTAGCTAATGGAACAATTAATGTAGCGATTTAGGAATTTTTTTTAATGAAGTACAGATGGGATCCATCAAGTTAACTTGCTCTTATTTATCATAAGAGGGGCTTTTTTTTAGGTGACCACTCAGATTCTATGTGTGCTTGTTCGCTGGATGCTAGCGTTCCCTCTATTTCATTGGCTCTCTGCAGATACATAGCAGTGTCTGAAAGCTGTAACTCATGGGACACTGGTGAACATGAGAGGGACGATGAGGAAGGGGGGCTCCTGCAACAAAGGGGAGTTTCTGAGTGAGAAAAAGTCGCCGCAGTAAAGCGACTCTCAGGGTCATTGCCTCTATTATCATTCAAATCCAGCACACAACACCAATGATGTCAGACGCAATACGCACGCAACGAGAACACCCACACAAAAGAATATGCTGTGCGGCCATACTGTCTGTGGCTGTTTTAGCCTCTGGAATGATTGCTGCAGAGCGCCTATCACTACTGGTGCAAATGCAACCATAGCGGGAAGGATTGCTCGGGGCAGCTCTGGGAGCCCGAGGACACACATTCATATTCACACTTCCCGATGCCTGCAGGACATTTCTGAAGCTAGTTAATCCGGTCCTCCATCACCCGTCAACAGAGGCATTTTGTGAAGTTTTCCTAGACGCAGTGACTTGCACATATACGTTAACCTGGTCTTCAACTCTCTCGTACGGCAACTCCGTAGCCATAGCAACGCACACGCATGCACATTTTTATGTGTAACTTCACATGGTTAGGGCATGATTGTAGGTCTCGTCAGAGCCAGTAGATATTTTGGTTGATCAGCTCTGCTGGTTGCCTCTAGTTTCCTTTATGAGAGTGTGTCAGTCTTCATGTGTCATTTAGGTCTGTGTGTGGCACCGCATAACCTGTTATTATAATCATTATGGCTTCTGTCGTTTTGTCATGTTCTTGTCAGTTATGCTGGCTGTACAGAAGGTTCCCTTTTTACTTAAGCTTGTAATAGGACGGCAATGAAACATTTTTGTTCCCTCTTTGCTCCATCTGCTTACCTCATCTGACAGAAAGCATTGTCAAGTTGTAGCCCTGGGAAATGTTTAAACTGGACCATTTGTACAACATCCTCAAATAAACAGTGATAACGTTATTGTGGGTTAATGACTCACAAAGCAATGAAATTCGCTGCCTTTCAATTGGGTTATTTGAAATTATCATTAAGGGTTTCGATTGAAAACTGCACAATATACTTCCGAGAAAGCTAAAACTTGACATTAATAAGTATCCCCTGTGTAACACATAAACTGATAGTGAAACAGAACCATTCTTTTTCAAATTCTGTATTCATTACACCCCTTTCCTTCATGTCTCTTTCGCTCTCTGCCTTCTTGACCTGTTCTCTCCTTGCTCCCTCGTTTCCTTGCTTTGTGCCTAATGGAGGTATTCCCCTGCAGCCTCCAGACCTCATAGTGTTATTCTGTTCAGGTAGGACTCATTTCATGCAGCATGATTAGATCTCACTGGCAGCAATTCAGGGCCGGATAAGCCAGAGTGCTGTGGGCCGCCATCGAAGCAGAAGGAATTCAATTAAATCTTAACATATACTCCCATTGCAGTATATTCCTGCCAGTCTGCAGAAACGTGCACAATGTACACATAAACACGTCTGCACTCACACAAATACACCAGCAACTCTAAATGTGGGGAAAAAAACACATTGGCACACAGTAAAGTAGACATTCACTCAGCCATGGATGATTCTACAATCGTTTTTGTTTTCAAGTGAACAACTTGCAAATGGGATAGTGAACTCTTTTTTTATATCACGCCACCCCCACATCTCATCTTTTATCTCAATTTTCATATTCCATCCTTCAAGACCCATTCACACATGCAGGAAAACATCTGCGTGACTAAAAATAGCAAATTACACTTCTAATGATTTGTGAGGATGTGTTTATGACATGGATGGACGCCAGCATAACAGATCAAGTGATGGAAGCATAACCTGTGTTTGCTTCATGGGTTAATACTTAAAGACTGACTCGAGCAGAGTGAATCATCATACTTTATGTAACAATGTGCAAGCAAAGACGGTAATAGTAATTGGACAGTGATCTATTATAAGTATGCGAGTGTAATTTTAACTTGCTTCTCTCACTTTTATCAGCTGTCGTCTTTTATTCTTTTTTCTTTAAGCCTCACAACATATGCTCGGAGTTCATATTGCCATAGGCATTCAGCTTGGTTGTCAGCATAAAGCGGCAATGAGGCATTACGTAGGCAGACGTTTAATTTAAGTCTTCACGTTAAAGTGCTTAAAGATGAATAACTTGGCCCATTAAGAATCGGTGCATTGTGAAATGATACAAAGGATGGGCGGAGGGGTGAGTTTTATTGCTTATGCTAAAAATTTTGTGCGTAGGTACCATTTTCTTTTTTTTCTCTCTCTTGATCATTTGGTTGTCAGTTTGGAAGTATCAAGAGTGCAACAAAAGACCATAAATTATAGACTGCAGTTAGAAAACGCTTTACTTGTTGACCTCTTAGTACTTTAATGACAAACTACGCTTGGCCACCTCCTTAATGATACACATGGTGCTCATTGTGTTTTTTGTGGAATCTGGGAGGATCAAATCACTCATTGCTCATCTTCTTCTTCCTAAGCTGAAACATCCCCGTTCATGGATACATTCACCCCAGCTTTATCCTGTCCAGCTTTTCCCATATAATCTTCTCAGATCCATAGTCATAGTGATGAAATGAAGTGGGCAGTACGTTGTGTTATGTGTATTTTGTTGGATGGCCATTCAGCAATGTTTTTTCCCATTGTATTCTTATAAATTCCCCTTTTTTTAAATAGGTAATTTTGAGGATCATTCTATTTTAATCAGTACATATTAAGACCTCTTCTAAAGTCTAGACAGATGAGATGCTTCGTTTTCCCAGATGTAGATGGGAAACAGTTGCGGTTGTTCACACATGTTTCTGATGCCCTTAAGGTTACAACTGTGTCTCCATGGCTTGTGCTGTTTAGTTCTACAGGACCTGAATTCATTACTCAGTCTTCACCAGTATCATTAAACTTCAACCCCTTGTATTCACTTCTTAATGAGGCTTTATGAAATATTCAAACCTTTACCTGGAGGAGCTCTGTGTATGCATGAGTTTGCCTTTCTGCCCGTGCCCTTCCCTGTATTCGCTCATATCCCAGAGTGGATATCAGCACTTTTTTTGATTGCTCTCTTAGCACTGACAGATCCAGTCATGAGGGACAGATGCAGAAATACACTGACAAAAAAGTGTGGGTAGGCCTTATTTATTCCCATGTAATGATTTGTTATTCGAGGATTATTATACCATCTGATCTAAGGTTCTATGCTAGATCCACCTCATTAAACCAAAGCAGGAGCCGGAGCATGTGATTGTTGGCTGGGTTTTTGTTAGCCTTTCCCTGGGTCTCCTTTCTTATTTCATTCCTGCTCTCTCTTTGTCTCTGCCCGTCTCTCCAAGCACAGCACTAAATCAAGTGGACCTTTTAATTAAAAGGCACATTTTCTCTGCTCTATTCACGCTGTGAGCGGGCTGGGCTGCACGTGGACACAAACAGAAATGTGGTCACAAAATATCTACCTTTCTGATTCATCTCTGAAACATGCCTGGTACATTTCATGTCTATCAAATCAGTGCGGTTGAACTTTAAGAAAATGACCTGCTTCTCTGTGTTCTTAACACCACCACCCTCTAAAGTCTTACTTGACTTTATCTGAAGACCATCTCTGTTGCCCTCTACCCTCTCTGAAGATCACTTTAATGAAGTGCTCTTGCTCACTGTGAATTATGCTGTAGCATTGCATACGTCACGTAGGGCAAGTCCCATGTATGAGGGCATGAAGGTGAGAGATGAGTGCAGAGAGCTCTCCGAGGCCTTCCCCAGGGGCCTGGGAATGTGTGTCCAGACTATGGAACGATTCATTACGCAAGTCCCAGGACTCAAATTGGGCTTGTACTTGTTCACACAGAAGCTCTCCGCCCGATGTGACCCTTGTACAGATGGTGGTCTCAGATGTCTCATGGAGAGGCTAAGAGTGATTGGTGGAAAGGCGGAGAAGAGTCCTCTATCTATCTGTCCAAATATAAGCAGCCCTGCATCACAAAGTGATTACTGTTCTCCCTGTGGAGCTTGTGTGAGTTTAATGGTCAAAGCAAACGAATAGCAACTTCTGAAAGGTGGAGTTCGACATGTTTCTATAAATGCGTTTTAAGAAATATCATGCGATTGGAAAAAGGGCTTTATCTATGTGCAGATAGCATGAATTTAGCACTTTCACAGCCATCGTTGTGGCCACAGTTGCCCTCAGAGTCAGAGATCGCTTCTCACAGACAGTTTTATTACAGCTCTTTGAAAACTACAATATGCACTTACCTCTAATACACACATTTGAAAACATTAGCCACCATATGGCACCATGTGTAGTTCACTGCCAAACAGAAAATATCAGTGGCCAAAGCGTCAATGGGGAATTATGCCAAATGAATAAATTAGCGATGAAATAACTCAATGCTGTATTTGTTATTTATGGGATATTTTTTAAAATGTATGTACAATACAAAAAGAACAGAAACAACCTTAAATGATGCTAAATGTTGCTTCTGTGAGAGAATGTTTAAGTGTTTGATCATGTGAATTGTTTTGCCCTCACATTTTGATCTGAAGTGCATGATCAAAAGCCTGCAACGATGATTACAGCATGGAGCCAGAATTATGACCCACGCTTTATATTAATGATCAGATTTAAACTCCTGTATTTAGAACATTTTAATATTTAAACACAAAAAGTTGAGAGAGCATCTACCACATTGATAGTTGTCATAGTAACAAACCAAGGCTGGTTACTGTTGGTATCTGTTAAAAATGTTATTTGGATAACAAGTCTTATGGAAAACTATGTTTTGAAATACTGCATGCCCTTATAAACTAGTGTCACACAATAAGCACAATTACATGACACTTTTTTTGTTTTTGTTTCATTTGTATCAGGCCAAACTAAATGGAGACATCTGTATGTGAGATGCAGAGACGGTGAATAAGAACAGACATGTGAACAATCAAGTACCACATGCTTTGTGAGTGGGTACCTCTGCATATGTGGGACAATAGGTTACTAGTGTGATTAATGTCAAGGGCTTGATGTGAAGGGGTCACAGTGGAGGATGCCGTGGAGTTAATGACAGTGATTAAGATTTGGGAATGGTAGGATTTAACCTTCATCGTGTTTTGCTCCTCAACGTGCTGTCCACAATTGGAGACCAGTAACCTTATCTCTGACAGTAGGAGCACATCACTGTGGAGAAGAACCAGTCAAAGGGCTGATGAATGCATTCAGGAACAGAGTTATGTGCTTCTTTGTTCTGACAATGTGACTTCAGTAAATTGGGAAATAAATTATAGAGTAGAATGTGTTTTCTTTTTCTTGCTTTTACATAACCAACACCATTTATAGTGACCCGCACACCTGCTTCACAAAAAAGGTGCTGTAAGTGTTTGTTTTATTTAACAGAAGCAATATTTCATCTGCAGTTCTTATTAATTTGGTTGAATGCTTAACCTAATTACAATCACACAAATAATGATCTACATTTATATAGGTTATGCCATTTAGTAAAATAAGTCAATTAAGTCAAGTCACATTAGCCAATGATTGTGTTATTTGGAAACCTAATGGCTCAAAACGGTTGCACACTTATTTACAAATGAACATAGTGAATGATTCCCATTGCCCTCTTTTGGATTTCTGGAATGTTTCATGCTTGCTGTGGTATGTGTGTGAAATCTTGATCGTCTGTCCAACACAAGATTGAGCTGAAGTCTTTTTAATGTGTTTTATCACAGTATTCAAAGGTTTATTTTCTCCTCCCTGTCGCTTAGCTTTTTTCATTAACTTCTTCTCCCTCACTTCCTTCCCCACTCCCTCATTTTCACAATCTTGTCCTGCCTTTAAAATTCCTCCTCCTGTCTTCAGCCTCTCAAACCATTTTCCCTGTGGCTTTCAGCTTCACCCTGTTATATCTCTCCTCCTCCATCTCTCTACACATCTTACCCTTTTTCAGCTTAATGGGATCAACAGTAAGCATCTCTCCCTCTCCAGCTTCTGTCTTTACTATATCCTCACTTTCTTATTGCTTTAAGGTTAATGAAATGGAGCACTAGAAAGACCCCCACACTCTTTAACAGGTACTCCCGCTTTCTTACCTTCATTATTGATGTACCCTCAAAACCTGCCACCTTTGTTTCTGAATATCCTTACTAACCTTTCTTAGTCCTTTTTTCTGATACTGAATCTTTAGTCTGTGCCATCCAAATATGAAAATATATTTTCCACTCTGTTGTCTTGTCTTTGACCCCCTAATCCTATTCTTTAAACGGTCAATAAGGATTTAAACGCATTTCCTCCCTTTCATCAGTATTGTTATCTCCCAAAATCCCTTTTAAATGTCTGAGTTCTGCAGCCTGCAGGTCTATACGTACATGCTGTGTGTGCTAACCAAGCACAAACACCACCTGCCTGTTCATCTGGCCTTCTTTAATGCTTCATTTTCCCTCACATACAATATTAGGCTTTTATCAGTGACCCCAATTGTTTTTATAGCAATTGTAAGCTACTGAGTGTCAGGATGTGTGTTGGTGTGTATGTGGAATGCCGGCACCATTGTTGTCTGAAACCTCCCTACCTGTCAGAAATCCCACCCACATGTTACCTTCACAGATGGCTTTGTTGGTGGACTGTGCACGTGCGTTATGCTGTCACCATGTATATGTCTATGTGCGTGTGTCAGATTTTGCTGTATGGCTGGTCTCTCATTATAATATGCAAATGTGTACGTTAGTCAAAAAGAAAAATGCATTTGTGCATAAAACATGATGCCACACACACACACACACTTTACTAATGATGACTGTTGTCACACAAATGCACCCTCACTCAGGAGGCACACCCGGTGAGTTCAGACAGCACGTCTGCACCTCAGTTCTTGCAACAAAAAACGGGGGTGCAGAAGTCAGACCCCCTGGTGCCTTTATGCAGTTTCCCCCTTATATCCCACCCATTCATCCATGCACAGATCAGCAGTAAAAATATTCAAAACCTGCTTGGCTGGATTAAGAAGCTGTTTCTGAATTGCTCAAGCATGTTGATGTGCCATTGGATGTGGTGGCTTTTTCTATACTGTGAGAGTATAACTGCACCTATTTTCCTTTGTACCTGCTTCCACTCATCGATTGGACACTATTATAGTCCCTTATCATCACCATGGGAACTCAAATACAGTATATATGTGTGTCTATGATAAATATTATTAGCAAATAAGACCGTTGATGACACCGGAAATGGTACCGACGCCTTTTGGCACTTTTACTGCTCATAGCACTTAGATGACTTCCGACTTGATCTGTGTTTTTTTTCTTTTGTTGTGACATTCCCTTTGTGGCTGCAGTTGCTGTGATGAAGAAAGAAAAAAGAGATAATCAAAGTTGGCCAGATTTCTTCAAGAGAGATGGGTGTGGCTGTTGCTCTCTGCTTTGAGGATGCACGTCAGTGCTTTATCTTTTGTCAACTTTAGTGGCTTTGAATGTCTGGGCAGCGTTATACTGTGACTCTGTCACTAAATTACAGTAATTTTGTTCCACCAAAGGCCCAAGAGCAATCTATGTATATTTGAGAGAGTTTCAAGAGACTAACTGGGTGTAATACATAGCTGCATTTTGCAAACATTTTCATAACCAATTTATATGCTATTTGTTGCTCTGATTAGGGAATAAATGGATTGTTGTCTGAAATGTCACAAAACGGTGGAAATCAAGCCTTCCTGTAGCCTAAGGAGGTTTGCTATAATTGTTAGCTTTTTCAGGCCAGCTGTTTGTAATTGAAAAGTATACCATGGGAATTTTGTAAAATAAAAAACAGAAGACAAACAAAAAATGATGTGGGGGAAGGCTGGAAACAACAATAGTTAGACTTTTTTTTGGTTGGTCAAATGATGAAACTCTAATAACGTGTTGATTGTTACATGCTAATTTTCTACGGATGGACACATTAATTTACTTATTTTTTAATAAAAGATAAAACATAAATGCAGTGTAGAGAGACCACCGCCACTTTGTCAATACATGGATCGCTGTATGTGCTACAAGTTTCACACAAGAGTAAAAGGCAAAATATGGAAAAGAATAGGTAAAATATTGAAGAGATAGACATGAACCATGTGAGAAAGACATGGTGGGTGGCTGCAAGGATTAAATCTCGCTCTGGTCAAGCGAGATTACCAACTTCCCCACTTGAGTGCTATGAAAACACAGGCAGATTAGGCACACACACCCAATGCACGCCACTCCACACACATCCTCGTGCATGCACATGAATACACAAGCAGTATACTGGATTAGGCCTCATTGCTAACCCAAGGGCTGGGGTGAAGCAGATGGCTGGCCTTTGTGATGTTATGTAACCTAACTGAGAAGCCCTGCACATGCAGTGTATATTCCTAGCATACTAAAAGCTAACAAAAGCCATTTATGGGTTTGTTCAAATATGTCCTGCTAGTCTTCTTGCTGAAATTTAAGATAGAACGCTTTTTCTTTTTTTAGATGAAATAGGAAAAAAATGTGAGGAACAAGTGGATGAGAAGCTGAGTAGACTAGCAGAGAAGAAATGCAGAAAGAAGACAGACGGACCAGTGGGAGGGCAGTGGCACAGTTCCAGGAGGTTTGGAGGAATGCCAGATTAACATGCTCTCACATACACATTAAACACACAAAAAAGACACCCAGCAGAGTGTTCGGGTGAGCCAAGGTGACCTGCCTAGGTGATGTGGGAGGGTCACCATGCCAACAGGGCTGACTGTTGTCACTGTGGCAATCTATGTCAGAGGCCACTGAGAGAGAGAGCGAGTGGGCTAAGGGGCCAGGGGCTCAAATGTGTGTGTGTGTGTGTGTGCGTTGAGCTGTAAGGACCTAAGTGTGAGTTGGGAAATCAGATGGAGTCTGGCCCTCTTGAGTATCCACTGACAAGCTGACATTGAGAAGGTCTATATGGAACAATATGGGGTGGTTGTAGGGCAAGAAACCCATTAACGGTGACTACTCTGAAACAGTAGTGAGACAAGGACATTTTATTGCTCTTACAAAAATACATCAGGATTTGGGAGAATTGAAACAGAACTTTAATCACTGTAATATATTATGTAAAGTTTGACACTTAAAGTGCTCCACCTTATGGTTTTGGCTTACTTAAATGGAGAAGAGGTTTTGAATAACATATATAGCATTTTTGTTCAGGATCATTACATGGATCAGAGTCTAGACTTTAGAAGACTTTACACACATGCATGCTATGTGCATATTGAGAAAATATGAATACAAAAACTTCTTGAGTCATCTTTTTTATTAGCAAAAAAGACTATTTAAAACAGATAAATAAATTAAAGATGATTTAATTCATTTATTAATTTAACATGCTCTGATTTGCTGGTCTATAAAGAGATAGCATACTAACATAAGACATATGAGACCATTCTTCACGTTCTCTGTTGATTTATGAAACAAAACCCCCAAAAACAAAACAAAAAAAAATTGAAGTACATGTAAAATCTCCAAGTAAGGAAAATAATAATAATATTGAAGCCTTTGAAAAAATATATTAAAAACAAGTGTCTGCTCCTTGATAATTCACTGATCTACAAGGACTGGCGTCTGTAAAAAAGTTCAAGGGGGAAGATTTATTTCTAGCTGAAGTATATTAGCACGAACCATAATGGTGAATTTTATTTGAATCACCATCTTGTTTTTCTGTTGCTTCATGATTTCATGATCAAAAAGTGGTCCAGTCACAGCAGGTCTAGCTGTCACTTGGCTTTTGCATGTATGACTCATTATTAGCAGCAAGCAAGGTGGCAAGAGGCTCATAAGCCCCTCTTCCTCTGTCCCCATCTCCGCTCCCTTGATGATGAGACTTCAGACAACACAGGAATCTAATTAGCCACAGAAATTCACTGGTTTCATTACGGGTAATAGAAACAGACAGTTGGCAGGGTTATCTAACTAAGCCCACTGGGTCTGGATGACACCATACTCATTTCTATATTCCCATAAATGCACGTAACGCAGCTCAAGCAGCTATGCGCTCATACGGGCATCATGTTTAGTGTTGATTGCTCTTTCCAGTGATTCTACACAAATGAATCAGTTGCTCTTCATTTCTCAAAGCTTGTGCTCAGACATATAGACCCTGTGTGATTTTATTTTTCTCAGGATAGTATTTCAAGTGGTATTTTAACCATGCTATGGTGAACATGCCCCAGGAAGAAGAAAAAAACAGAAGGGATAAAGTAGGCTTAGACAGAATTACTGTCAGAAGAATCCAGAAAGTAAAGTTTAAAAATGAAACTTTCTATTGATTTTTAACTCGCCATAAAAGCAGACAGGAAGTGGGTTTAGGTGATGCAAAGTGGTCTTGCACTATTTTCATGGATCAAATAGAGCCCGATGTTTCACCATTTGGCAATTTATTCAGCAGGGGTTGCTCTAAGGTCGGCTGGTTTGTCTCAGTATTTCGGCGCTTCTCGTGGGAAACAAAAAGTCTGCAGCTTCTTCTGAAACTGTTTCACATGCTCAGTCTGGCTCGTCACCGTTTTAAAGAGCTAGTTTTGCTTCATCTCTTATTTATATGTATCTGTATGTGCATACATATTCAGGCTTTAATGATGGTTCATGTGTCTTACCGTGAACACACTGATGGAAGGGATACAGCCTGTTAATATGTTTAAGTTAGTCCAGTCTGCAATCTGGGTAATACAGCCACAGACACACCTGTAATGCACATATACTCGTATATGTGCACACACAAGCACATTGAGAACTCCCTTGCAGACATAGCGATAATGATAGTGTAGCACCCATTCGTTTTCCGTGAGAGCAGTCATTACTGTCATCACTGCTCTTCTGAATCACTTACTGCCAGTGAATGTATACACACTCACTCACTTTTTTATGTTATCTTACCTCTCAGCCTTGTTTCCAAAATTCTATTTTTCCTGCACTTCACTGGATACTGTTGAATCCCTGACACGACACAATCCCCCACCTCTCCTTTGGCCCCCCCACGGTGCTCTGTCAGCCTGGAGACAATGGGAACCTTGGTGTATTTGCCTTTTGTAAAGAGGCAAAGCTTTCTCACTCTTCCTCCCTGCTGCATTTTCAGTTTTCCTCGTCATCTTCATCTTTGCAAAATAACCCCCCCCCCCCCCCCCACACACACACACACAACTTTCTGTCAACTGTAATGACTCATTAATATATCACAGACCTATAGGTGTCTGTGTCTGGTGTGTGTGTGTGTGTAATATCTGAGGTGGAGCCTGCAGAGTATGTGATTAGTTTAAACAGAGAGTGGACGGAGGTAAATGCTAGCTGCCTTCTCCTACTCCTGCAGATTCACTCTGGTCCACACAAAAGATAACAAAGAAAGGTCAGAAATAGCTGGAGGATGCACCGATTAATAAAACTGTATTTACTTTGCTTTTTTTACTGGTTGGAGAGCCTCCAGGAAAAAGTGTTAGCCTCTGTCTGTCAGCAGGGTGTTTTGAATGTGGGTGTTGAAAGTTAAATTTGGGTGTTGATCTGTATCTATTTCTCTCTTTTTTTTAAATTTGCAAACACATGGGGAAGTGTGCAACACAAAAAAAATGAAAATGAGTTTAAATTTTCTTTACTCATTGAATTAAACAGTAACTAGGGCAAAAACTAATACTTATTCAGCTTTGATTAAAAGAAGATTGCACTCATCTTTATTTCATTATGTCTGTAATCTATTTTACCATGAATGATTAAACGGCTGACTTGCTTTATTCCATACAGCAAGGAAGTAAATTAGCTATTTTCTTTGTATATGTACTATTGAAAAATGTAACGGGAGAAAAAAACATAAAGGCTCAAAATCGCAAAGAAATCCCCCAGCGTCAGCACCCCTGCCTACCCCCACAGGAGGATTTATGTTTAAAACATCACTCTGACAGAACCAGGTTCAGCGAGAGTTAAATGCTTTGATCAGCACGCTGATTGCACAACGTGTCCGACCCGTGTGTGTACTTTAACTAGGGGCTCCTAGACATATCCCTGCTGGGTCTCTAGCCAGGTCTTCCCACGTGGTCACTTGGGGCTCCTCACCTAACACAGCTCTCTTTCAGAGGCACAGTTGACATGCACATATGGTGATGGACACGTGAATGCGTAGACAATTCACATATATGTATACAGTGCAAACAACTGTAAACCAGAGACAACTGCGCGCACACAAACAAACTAACGGAGTGGCTTGAACAATATGGCCCCAAGCAATAGGGATCAGTGAGTTGCTTAAGAAGGCTGAGATAAGGGTGAAGACGGGTTGAGTGGAACTTACTGCAGCAGAGCAGGAGTTCAGGTCATGGCCCCAGACACTCTCGGCTCCTCTTCAGGATCACTGACTTCCAGTTTTTTTTTTGGTCAATAATCACAACAGAAATCTGTTCATTTATTGCATTAAAGGTCCCCTATCGTTATCCAGAATATTAGATTTACGTGGTTCTTTGATAACCAGGGAACTAATTTATGACTGTGATTGAGGAGCCTTCCTATAAAGATATAATGATAATGATGAGGGATTTTCTTTTTCTTAGCCTGCAACCTTTCCAAGTGGAATCCTCAGATTTGTTGTGGGGGGATGGGTGGGGGGCGGGGTGTTAGTGGTGGTGCGTGTCTGTATTGCAAAAGTGAAGAGAACCAGTGAAGTTGATTCCTGTCAACCCTGTAGCGACATTCTCAGACAAGGCTTGACCAAGCGTTTAAATGCTGCCCGAGGATTTCCCCACTGGTATTAGCTGTGAAAGTGTCACTCAGTGTGTGTCTTGCATTGGGAAAAAAAATGAGGGATGTTTGCAGTTGAGACATCCAAAGCTGTCAGAAGGCCAGCTGATGGCATCAAAGGCGCAGCAAAAAAGAAATGTAAAAAAGGGTTTTATTTGAAGTGTTTTGTTTTAGCAGCCTCCACTGCAAAAAGATGATGAAGTAGTATAGTGTTTGATATTTACACTCATCTACTCACATATGCACATATGGAAACCAATTTGTTATCATCGTAAGAACTTGGAAAAGCAGAGAGAAAATATGTTTTTTTTTGTTGGGTTTGCTCCCAAATTAGGTCATTATGGTCAATGCAGACTCGGGATGAGGAAATCAGTGCTTTACAAAGTGTCTATTTGTAACCTGGCTTTGTTTTTACCTCAGCAATACCTCTCAACAACCAACCTCCAAGATCAGCCGACTGGAGATGCATTTTTATACAACACCTTTTAGCATTTCCCCTCCTGACTAAAATTTTGCACACACTCGTTAGATGAAATTTATTGTCCTGTTTCTTTTTTATATTTTGTACACTGAAGCCTGCATTTTTGGGCTCCATCGATGCCTCTCAAAATATGTCCCCTTATGTTGAATGCACGAGTATACAGACAAAAATACATGCATACAGACTCTAGTGATGCCAATTTTCTATCTACAACAAAGCTGATGTCAGATCAAAGTGAAGCAGTAATGAAAGTCTGAAGAGCTGCTTCTTTAAAAAAAAGGGTAAACCCGAGAGGCTGAGAGGCAGTGGACCGGGAGATGTGGTGTTTTTAGGGGTGATGGACAGGCCCGACAGGTGGTGACGTTCAACACAAGCTGCACGGAGGAATGAGTTTTAGTCCGAGGAATAGGGTGTCATTTTGGGCTATATGTGCTATACAGATTTTTTCTGGTGAGGCCCAAGATTTGGAGGTTACGTGGGTGTGTATGTGGGGGCTTTTTGTGCTCTTGAAGTCACAGTGAAGCAGGAGAAAGGTGGGGGTGGTCTGATATGTCACTTCAGAGGGGGGTGGCTGCTTTGGGGGGTGCTGGCTGTTTGAGTTGGCCTTCAGGGATCTCAAACCTTGGGAATCAGTTCCTGCCACAAAGAAACGCTGTTGAATGCGTGTGAGTGTGTATTTGTGTGTGTTTGTCTGTGTGAGACCACATTTCTGAATGTCTGAGCACAGCATTTTTTTTCTCTCTGTATACATTATTGTGTGTGTCTGTTTATGTATTTGTTAATGGGGTTTACTTGTTAAATTGGAGCACTATTGCAAGATTTGAATGATAATAGACTCATTGACCCTGAAAAATGCTGCATGTGCGAGGGTGCACCAGAGACTGTATTGGATTTAGGCACACACTGTGTGTGTGAGTGTGTGTGTGTGTGTGGTGGTGGGGGGTTTACAACCTGCTTTGTTCCCTGCACCAGTTGAAATGGACTGAATGAATAAAAGGATTTGGATGTTTGGGTTGTGGTTGTTCAATCAGCTCTGGTTTGTGGATTTATTTTGTTGAAACAAGTTTTCCTGCTTTGATTGTGCTCAGGCTAAGGAAGACAAAAGGCACTCACGCACACACTCTCACACTCACTTGGCTTTTATTGGTGTAGACAAAGCCCACAGTCAACCAGCTGGCAGTGCGATGGTCAAAATAACTTAAATGAAACTTCTATCCAGGCATATTAGCAGACATTTAGAAATAGTGTTTTTGATTGTGTCCTTGTGTGTGTGCGCTGTTAGGGTTTATGCGTTTGAGCTTGTGTGTTGATGCAGAGTCACAATTTTAGTCCAAGGTCAAGGTTGTTGTTTTTTTTCACACTCAGCCACTTTACCTGTATTGTTTTCTGGCCATCTGCCAATTTCTCTGTTACAAGGACCTTTTCCATCTCATCTCTTACTGTCACTTTTTCTTTTTCTCTTATCTCTTTCCATCCCATCTGTTTATACTTCTGACTTCAGGACCACTGTATCTTATTTGGTATTATTTTCACTTGCTGATTTTTCTGACATGTTTTTTTCATTTTTCTTTTCTTTTTTCTCTCTTTTTCTCTCCCTTTACTCGCTCCACCCCTGTAGTCTTTACTCTGTTTTTAATGCAACCCCCTTCTATTGTCCTGGTTAATCTGTCCTGCTCCCCAGCTGTGTCCACTTGTTCAAACAATGCATTAATCCAGGTTACCCCGACTGATTGTTTATGCTGCGTACCACTGACAATTGCTCTCTTTGTGTTGTTACGTCACTCCTACTCAACACATGGCCAACAACTGCCTGCTTCTGACAGAGTTGAATGTAATCACAGTTCCTTAAACGCAAGGTGTCCCCGACAATAAATGAGGCCATCAGTTCAGTTAGCAGCTAACTGCATTGCTGTGATAAATTCACACCGTGTATTTCTCTGATTGATCACTGTGGACCTGTGTCTCAGTGACCTGCGACCCGCGTGTTGCTCGGTGTGTATATGTGGCTTTGATCACACTGATGTATTCATTGTTTCCACACTACTTTGAATATGTACACTTTGTATGCATTTTGTGATCTCCTTCTTTAGGGATTAGTATACAGATCTCCCTTGTTTTGTGCTTTGAGTTAGATTAGAAATGCCATGAGTGATGGACAATGTAAAAGAGCAGAAAAACTCAAGTTTTTCTTTTTGATCAATAATAAATTCTACCCCTATGTGCTTTTATAATGCAATCCTGTTGGTATGTAGACATGTATTTGATTACTTTTATTTCCAAAAGTGATTAATTTCCTGGTGATGAAGATCTGAGATGATAGTTGCAGTCAGTGCTTACTTGAACTGACTTATTGCTGCACCAGAAGTTTGAACACTAAGAACCCTATGCCTTTTTGTTTTTATAGGTATCCTTTATACCCCCAAATACACAACCCTGCAAGGTTTGAATACTGTCAGGAAATTAGCCTGTAAATATCGACATTTTGATTCAGCTATTAGCAGAAATAACTTTGGTTTGCTACTTTTCTGCCCCCACTCTCAGTGCGTGAATCACAAATGGCTTTTGAATGGATGTCTCTCAAAAATCAAACCTGTTATTAAAAATGCTCTGCAGATTTTGGATATTCCCAACTTGATGCTCTCAGACATACTCCGGGATTAATGATATGGTATGAACAGATTAACTCTTTTATAGTTGTTTCGTCATTATTTTTGGGTTTTACTTGCTGTTTTTTCCCCCTCAGTTTCTGTTCTATTATTACCTTCTTACTTTGCCTTGGAGATGTGCCAAATAAGCCTGAAGCTGGAAGAGCACTGTTCTCATTCTCTTCCTCATGTTCTCTTTCTTTCCAAGCCACTTATGCACACGAGCATGCACAGACGCACATGCGTACACACTTCCTTCAGGCCTCTTTAGCTTTTAGCTGCAGGTCAGTCCTTATGAAATGCTCTGAAATCATTTCACAGATTCATCCTCTTTTATCATGGGTGCATATTTTGGAAGCTGAGCATTACTGAAAGCAGAGGGACGTTTTAAGAAATGGGGCAACTTTTTATCCTTGATTTCTACAGTCATGCCAGAGTGCCTTCCTCTCTGCCGTCGCCTTACTTGTTATTTCAACATGATGTGAAAGTTATTATAAAGGCGAATTGGCTCTAAAACAGATTTTCAACATGAGCTGCTCCATAGAGCACCTGGCACTGCAGAACAGACTCCATGTCCAATGGCGGGAATTCACTGTGTTTCAACATTTTGTGCAGGCTGCGGTGGATGTCACGTCAATTTTCTGTCTTGCAAGCGAAAGATGTTCCCATGATTCCATTTTGCGAGTAACTCGTGTCATGGATGTCAGTGCAAGTTTGGCGTTCAGCTTGAGCAGTGATATTGAAAACACTCTCACTACAATCATTTGTGAATTATTGTCTAATCTGTTTGATGTCGGTCCCCCCTGCTGTCTCTTGTGCACCTCTCTTTTCTACTTAGCTTCCTTTCATGAAAACTTACCTTTACTTTTGAATTATCGCCTTTGCTTTGTGTACCTTGACAACTCTCTCTCTTCATTAGCTGTTCACATGTCGGGGGTATCCCTTTTCATGCACACTTCAGTAGAGGTGTGACCCAAAGTGATTTAAAAAAAAAGAAGTAAAATGTTCATGGCCACTTGAAAATACGCTTCTTTTACTTCTAAAACTCATGGGAAAAACTGTTGTAGAGTATCAAGGAGAGCCTTTTTAGAGTAAGACATTGCTATTTCAGCCTTGGTTATACCCAGAAATCAATAAAATATTTCTAAAAAAGCTACAATGTGTCCCTGAGTAGCTCACTAACCTTTTGTACCCCGAACCACTCTTATCAGTCTCTCCCAGCTGGGCCTGTGAGTGTGGAGTGGTATAAAGCTTTTGTGCACATGCTCAATGTGTGTTAAAAAAGGGGACGTGTGTAGGTGCAAAGATTTGTGCTTCTGTTCAGCATCCTTGATTGTATATATGTTTAAATGTGTGGTCCTGAACGTGTCACAGGCTATCAGATGTTAAGGGTGGGATAATATCTCCTAGCTACTTGTGTGGCAGCTGTCAAAGTCACACACACACACACACACACGCATGCTGCTCCTACAGCATCATGCATCAGGTATAAAATGTGGTTGTTGACAGTTCAGAAGGAGGGATGGAAAGGAACAATTTGTCACAGAAAAATACTGTATGTGCACTATAGCCCAGTGGATGCTGCTTTGTAGTTAGGTGTTTCTTCAAATGCAGTACCTTACTCCTTTACTCTCTGCCTCTCAAATGAAATAGCGGTATGTTGTGGCCTGGAAAGTGGAGTTTAAATGGCTCCCCAAGGGACTTAATGGAAACAGAAAATTCCACAGGGAAATGTTAAACCCCTGGCTGCATATACATTACAGATACAATTATGTAAAAAAAAGAGAACAGTGAGGGGTTTTGCTGAATGGACTTTCAACTGGGAAATAGTCTTGGTTTTCACAGTTGTCCCAGAAACTACATTGCCAGAAGCTCTTCTTAGATATTTTTTAAGAGGCAAAAAGAACCTCTCTTTTATTTCAATCCTTTCTTACCTGGGATCTCTGCATGATTAGAGAGGAAAAAACAAAACAAAAAAAGAGTGAAAAAGTAAGGTAAAGATTTCTCAAAGCTTGTAAAGAAGTGCACCAACACCTTTGGTACGTCTCCCTCACAGGTGTTTTTTTTGGTTTAAAAAATGAAAGAGTTAAGAAAGTTACGGCCCACTATATCTTTGCTCGTAAAATATTTGCCATACCTTGTATAAAGCGTGGCTCTGTTCACACCAGTCGCTGCTGTCTGGGGCCCAGCAGCATCTCTGTGGTGCCTTTAATGATACATGCCCCATTGTCTTAACACAACTCAACGTGGCTTAGTTTGTTTACCTTGATGAGAAGCTGCCAAAGTTAATTCAGTCCAAGGATAAGAAGTCATGCAAAACACCACCCCTGCAATTTGTTTCGCGTCTCTTAACTCTGAAGAGAAGGCCTGCTCTTGACAGGGTCAACCTTCTGACATTTTCAAACATTGAGGGGCTGACACTATCGATGAGCAGGGGGGGAGAGTCTCTGAGTGTGGGTGTTATTGGTGTCCCGCCTGTCAGGCTGCAGCACAGTGTGGAAGCTCGTAAAGTAACAAACTCAAAGACATGAGAAGAGGAGCATCTTTGCATAGAAACAATATCAGGGTCATTGTCAGTCCATCGCGGCAAAGGTCTGAGTATAAAAAGCATGAAAGATGGTAGACATGAAGAAGACATCATCATGTCTGACCCCTGTCTGTTCAACAGAGCAGAATATTCTTTATAGTCAAAATAACAGCACAGGGATTGTTCATTTTCTCGTTGGCATTTCGGCTGTGGATGTAAATTGAACTTAAGATGAATATGTAGGTGGATGGGTGAAAGAGCATTGTGCACAGGTGGCACAGAGCGATAGTCTTTTCTTTTGTGTGGAGATATACATATATATATATTTTTAGAAAGGGGTCATGGATGACTCAATTACCATGATCCATGCTATACCCGCTATACCTATTTCCACCCTAATACAGGTTATGATTTCAGGAACCGCATGATTTTTTTCTTTGAACAAAAATGAAAGGAAAATAGACTCAGTACACTGCAGACTTATTGATAAAAAACATAGGTTTGTTCTTTATAAGTATTAAAATGTTTTTGTTTTGGTCGTCTGCAAGAATAGAACCCATTTTAGAATGTGTGGGTTTAATGTTCTAAACTAAAGGGTAAAACACCCCAAAATATATAAACCTAGACTTTTTTATTTTCTCTAAATTAGTTAAATTTCTACTGACCCAGATTGCTTACTTCCTTAATGCATTTTCTCTATTACTCAAGGACTCCTTGACTAATATTTTGTATCTGAATAAATGTTTTAGCAATGAGGCTGTAGTGGTCTGGAAGGATTTGAATGTCTGCATTCATGCAACACCAATGTGCACATAAACCATCAGACTACCAGATACTAACATAACAACATAGAAGGTCTTCAATAAAAAAACAGCATTGGGTAGAACATTTATTCTTTGATGCATGTAGTTTTAAGGCAAATTCATTCTTTTTTACCTATTTTTTAACCTATTGACTCTGGTCAGGGTTGCTGTTTGAGTCTAAGCTGTGCTGACAGGCCCACATTACATATTTTTATGATGGGGGTTCTCAGCAAAATTGTTTGAGCTAGACTTGCAGAAATGAAGGGTACATTAAAGAGTGCAGTTTGAAGCATGTCAAATTTGGGCCGTAGCACATGTATTACACATGTATTACCTCCATGTAGGTTTTTCTGAAGGTTTTCTCTCCTGCAGCATCATCATCCTCATCATCATCGGTGCTGCGGTTGATCATTATGTTCCTTTCTTGTCTTCTAGTTTGTGGCATTATCAGCATTTGAACTATGAAGGAGAGAACGGATTGAAGTGGAACAGAATGTGGAACAGAATGATAAAACTAAATTGGTGTATTAAAACATATGGATATATAAAATTCACTGACTTGTCCAACCTAATGATATCAATAAAAGCGATTTGAATTCACAAGTGAAAACCTGAATTGGTTAAAAAAAAATAAGTTTAGCATCCAAGAGGGTTCATGAATCTGTACTAAAGTCTTTTGTGAGATGACTGACAGATATTGCACCAAAAAGACAAGAAAATACTGCACTTTGAGGCTCTTTTCCTTTCATCTTATTTAAGTGTTGCAGGCAGCTGGACACCACTGAAAAGAGGGAAGGCCTCTGAGATTAAGTATGCCTTTGCGTGTGTGTACATATGCAAACTGTATTTCTGTGCACTATTAATTAGCCTTGATATGCTTCCCATTTCATCTATGGCCTAATGTTCTCTGTTTACAAACCTTGAACAAGACCAAATTAATTTAATCCCGTTACAACAAAGCTAGCCACCCAGCAAAATTCAGAGATTTGATTTAAACAATCTCACTCAGCCCTGCTTACTTCCATGTCACCCATGACTTATTTTTTACACCTTAGATCCCAGTTGTTGGCAGTGTGGCACAAATCCTAACCAACCACGGACATTTAATATTTGCTGGGGGAAAAAAAAATAGGGGGCACCATTATATCAAATTGTGATATATTTTGGTCATGCATCAACATCTCTCTCTTTTCAGCAACACCAAGTAGGTCATTTTGAGCTTTTTCTGTAGGTGTATTTATCACATGGTGCTACACACACACTGGCTCACACTGCTTTTACAATCATTCTCAAGGTCATGGTCCTCCCATCCTCTTCTCTGTTTGTCCCCATTTATACCGTGTATAATGGAAAGTGCTGACTTGTTCAGGACATGCGTTTTTCTACCCCCGACTGTGAGGCCGATGCAGGCTTTTGTATATGCGTATAACCACTATAGTTACATGCTGCTTTTTGTGCAAAAGTGTTTTACGTGTTCACGGTTCATTGTGCAGTTCTTAACGGTCCCGTCTCACATTGTAAAGCAATGGGAAATACTTTGATGCTTTACATTGTTGTAAGATATCCTTTTGTAGCTTTTCTCCCTTTCATGTAAAGCATTACTTTAAAAAATGCAAGTGTGAAACAAATTTTAGAGAGAAAAGGATATTAAACACCCTTGCCTCCCTCTTCCTGCTCTCTTTTCTTGTCACTTATAACCCCTTGTACTCTGGTCAGAGTAAAGAAATTCAAAGTATTGGCAGAGGTTGAGATTGTATTTATTGTGCCTTTTTGGCTTTATGTGTGTTGGGCAAATGTAAGGTTAACAACTCCCAGTGTCTCAGGTCTACAGCTGCTGTAACCTTGTCAGTTAGTGAGGCCGGGTCATTACCTTAGAATGACAGGTCTTGAGGGCAGGGTGTGTATGTGCGTAATTGTTTGTGGGGACCTTGGGGGGGAGGGTTCACAGACATGTTTGTGCTTCAAGTGTTTTATATGTGCATTGAAAATGTCTGCTCGCATCTTGTTTGTCTGAGTGTGTGAGTGTGTGTGTGTGTGTGTGTACAGATTTGAGGAGACTGAAAGAGATGGGAGATGGATTAGAAAAGCAACATTTCTTATCCCATTAAATTTAATTAGATGGGTTATATTGACATGTGCAGAAAAGCACCTGCTTGTATATGCAGGGCACACGGCGAAGAGCTACTCCTTAAAGCTGCACTCCAGCATGCTTTTAATACCATCAGCACAGATATTGTCAGTAGGTACAGCAGACATTCATTTTCCCTCTTTTCTGCTCACAACTTAGTCCTTACCAATGTAAAGAATCAAGTCTGGGCTTAAATATACAGTATGTTGCGATAGTGGCTAAATTGCATATAATAACTTCTCTCTGGCCTTCAGATTTTTTTTTCATGCCATCTGCTGTTTGCCACGCTGCACATGAGTCATGACCAGTATACAGTTATTTTTGTTTCTGTGTTTTTTTCACATGTTTTTGCCCCTTGTTTTTTCAAAAGACTCTCCCTTAATAAGAGATTTTCTGGCAAACATATCGGGATTCACAGTACTGAGATAAAGAGTTTTGTCACATCTAGTAATCAATGACATTTCCCCGACATTTGCTATTTCCTTCAATTTTATGCTCTGCTCATTTAAAGTTTTTAGAGATGCTGTTTTAAAAGTGGATACAGGTGAGGTTAGAGTTTTTTGCGTGGCATGCTGGCAGCCTGATTTTTTTGGGTTCCACAGATATTTAAGCCACACTCAGCTCTCCACATGCTGCCGCCAGTGTTGTAGGATTTATCCAAGTATGTGTTCCGTCCCTGTGTTGGATATATCAACGCCTTAATACACAGCAGGTTACACTGAGGAGGAGGGGAAAAAGACTAGATTGAGATCCGAGGGGGCACAACTGCGGGTGTATGAATAGACAAAACATGCATGACGAGGACTAAAAGGTGGTGAAGGAGCATAGAATTGGAGAAAATAACTTGAGAGGCAGGAAATGGATTCCACGCTGTGTGCAAATGTGGTCTTCAGTGGCTCTTATTGCTTGTTGGTTAATGGTAGCTCTGCTATTCCGGAGGCAGATGTTCCTGTGAAATCTTTTGAAACAGAGGTCGATCAATTATCAGACTGAACACCATAAATCTCTTAAGAAGGTTTTTGAACATTTCAATATGTCCGTTTTAGAATATACTGTTGCATTTAAAGGACGTCAATTTGACTTTGATGTCAACTCATGGCACTAAGTTGAGCTATATTCACCATGATCCTAACTTCTTAGGCTGCCATCCCCAACCCTGTCAGCTCTTCATCAGATCCTCTTTTCTGCTTATTCAGTTCACAAGAAAGATATCTCTCCTGGCCACACATCCCACTCTAATCCCATTTATGCTCCCTTTTTAAAAAAAACAGCAGCTTCCGAGTTGCCAGTCAGGGGTCTGGCATATCTGCAGCCTTTTCACAGTTTCCCTGAGGGGTTGAACTCTTTTTTTTGTGAGTACTAATATTGTTTTGTGCACCGCCTTAAGTCCCATGATCACAATGAGGAAACCAATTTAAAGGGCTTCAAAGTGTAATCTCTTAAGCTACACCTCTACTACATAATACCTCTCTTGTGATTGCCAGTGAGTGCCTACATAATGTTTTTTCTTTTAAGGGGGGGACTTTAGACATTTCATAATAACACTATGATCTTGGTGTGCATATTTAATCTTCTTTAATTAAGAGGGTCAAGGAGGGTGAGCTGTTGGTTAATTGGACAAATATGTAAAATGAAACATTGAGATTCATGTTAATGCAGGCACAATATAGGCCAAACAAATAATCGTAAAAATGGAAATCATATGTGGGGCAAAAAAGTAATTTCTAACTCGGTAAAATGTTTTCCATTAAATTAGCCAAAATTCATCCAGACTTGTAATGTCCTCATTTGTTTTAAAGTCACAGTTTGCTAACCCTAACCCAAATAACTAGGGTTAGGGTTAGGGTTTGAATGATTGTTTGAAACATAATGGGACGAATATTCTTTCGTGGCAAGCTTTTAAAATATTTTAAAATCTTAATTTGCTTCCAGTTGATTTGTTTTTGTGTCCTTATTGGGATTCTAAAGATCAATTTGCGGATTTGCAATGAAGATATAAATACATCTTCTATTTAAAAACAACGCTGCAGTCAGGAGATGGCTAGTTTAGCTGATCGAAGACAGGAAACAAGAGGCGTGCAGCTACCTCTGCTTTTTGAGAATGCAGCGCAATCTGTGAGTTAACTGCTCTCAATGGGGATAGGAAATTAGCTTGCAGCCAAATTAGTCAAATCACATCCTGATGTAAATGTGAAACCAGAGCAGAGGCAAAGGCAGACAATGATAAGAGGGTTTATTTTGGGAGAAAGGGGAGGGAATTTAATCCAGAGCTGTTCTCTCTCATTGCTGCGTCCCTGGACAGATTACTGGCCTTTGAAGGCAAGCGCTGCAGACGCAGATTTTTAAAATGGGGGATGATGGAGAGGTGAACTGGGGTGGAGAGGGAGATTAGTATTGCAGCAAAGTGAATGTGTGTCAGTCGTGGGAGGAGATGTTTTCTGACACTAAAGGGAAGAATGAATCTTCACAAGGGTTTGTTTGTACACTGTATGTTCACCATATGCAGGTATTCAGAACGATGAATATCTGAAAGGTCTACCAGAAAAGTCTCTGTAGAATCCATCCATCCATCCATCCATCCATCCATCCATCCATCCATCCATC